>JAPTHA010000012.1:4377024-4390110 GCA_029814585.1 Gymnapogon annona | reverse complement strand
AATCATCAAAGTTAAAAAGAAACTATAAATCTCAGTGCCTGAACAAAAGGGACCCAGTTTAGATGCCCAGCTTGGGTCTGAAAGAGGCAGAGTTGTACAGTTAGATATGTCTTACATTTATACATTCTGGAGCTAATGAATGGAATACACTGTAGACAGTTTATTTATATTCACCCCAGACATTTTAGTGGCTGAAATATAACAACAAGTCTCAGTGAAATGTGATGAAGAACTGTATTTTCTTTGAGTTATTTCATGTTTTTATGATTTTCTGTACTGCCTCTCTTATATTCTTCAATATTCTGTTTCATTGTTTATACTGGTTCTGATTTTCCATTGGTTCTTTTCCAACGTATGATGAAAATAAACATGTTGGCTAGCTTTTAAAAATGGAAAAACATTTCTACTGAGAGATACATACATATGCACACACACAACCATACTTCCAGCTCAAAATGAAGCGTCTCTTCATTTTGACGTCTCAGCGAGATCCATTTAGACACCAGTGAGTCTTTCACAGTACACCAAAGTTTATTCTCACATGAAGGCATACAGTAATTATATACATCCTTTTGAGTATTTACAAAATAGAGAGCCCATGGATGTTACACATGTATAAAAATATGCATTACATCTATATAAATATGTACACAATGTGCAAAACATATGGCGTACAAACAAGAGGCGTGGCATGGATGGGCAGAAGATACAGAGGGAAACGGGGCTACGATGGAGACAAACAGATCTGTGCTTCCACTAACGTCACCCCCCCCCCACACACACACACACACACATTGAACCCCGAGTCCGGACCCTCTCTGCGACTCTGCTAAGAATGAACACATGACCGTAAACTGTAGATTAGGATAAGGACGAATGGGGACATATCTCCCGGAATATGAAGTGCTTTGTACACATTTGCATTACTCTGAAGTAAAGGCTCGTCAGTAAGAAGCAAAGAGTAAAGGACAAACCGAGGCAGGAGTACACCGTAGGCAGGGCGGGCCGCCGTTAGCGCAATTAGCCTCCTTTGTTGGTCTGGTCCAATCAACAACTGTCCACATAACTAGTGGTCATCCAGAGTAAATCCCATCCAGGGTAAAAGATTTACTGCAGTCCAGAGGTCCATGTACGTCTGATACGAATGAGAAACAGCAAAGAAAAAAAAAAACCCGCAAACCCAAAGATATAGACATGAAAACCTTTTTACATGACAAAGATTAAATGTCCTTTCACGTCACCAAAAAAAAACAAAACGATAAATACAAAAATGAGAAATGACAAAAACCACTATCCTATATGTTCCACTGCCTTCTTTTTGGCAACAAAATATCAAAATAATTAGTAAAAAACAACGACTATCGACTCATCACCTCTCCTGGGACGCACATGGATGTCTGAACACTCCGTACAAGTCGACCCAGTGAAAGCCAACGGAGCCCAGGAGCAGGTGTGTGCAGAGATTTGGCGAAAAACTGGTCATGTATGTGAGTGTGTGTATCTGCAGCAGGTAGAGTGTGGTCCTTCCTCCACAGGTCAGTGTTGACATAAAGGGCTCTCTGTTGGATTGTGTCTTTTTTCTTTTGTTTTTGCTTAAGTCGCTGTGTTATTGCCGACATCGATAGTAAATCAGCGTCACACGGACGGAAAATACATGTATCTAGAATAACAGCCCCGTTTCACTTTTTTTTTTGTTTAAATTGTAAAAAAAAAAAACAAAAAAACAACAACCCTGAAGCACCAGTTACAAGTTGATGAAAATGAGCACTGATGTGGAGAGAGAGGTGGTGCCCTCTAGTGCCCACGGATGTAACAACAGAAGCCAAGTGGTTAAAAAGTGAAAAAAGTTTTTAAAAAGCCAAGTGCTGTTCAGTGAAACTGTTTCTATACCCTACGGTACGAAGCAGAGTAGCTGGACTGAGATACTAAACATGTAACTCTATATTCAGATTAAAAAAAAAAAACGCAAATCAAAAAACTAATGAAAAACAAAATATGAGTCAACTTTTAAAATTAAAAAAGGTTCAGTTTGTTTAAAAAACACAACAAAAGAGCATAGCCCTCTTCACTGACTAAAACACGGTGCAGTGTGTCTGTAGGACACAGGCATGGAAAAAACAAAACAAGCAAACCCGCAGATAAAACCAGTGAAACAGTCATTAGGAGCCTTTTGAAGAGAACAAGTTCAACATGTGGACTGGAGAGCAAATGACTGATGTGTACACGTAATATAGCTGGAGCTGAGAAAGAGCTGCATCAGCCCTGATATTCAACAGGAACACAGTCATGCACACAGAGACACAACATGTGGTTACATGCAAAAGGACAGGAAGACCAATCCGCGCCGACACACACACTGACCAACACACTCGCTCACTCCCGTCCTCTCTCACATGTAGGGCTGGGTGACAAAACCCCCCCAGTGCAGGTTCAGGGTGAAGACATCTGCACTGGCTATGAATAGATCAATCCCTTTTTTAATGTTTAGTGTGTAAATCTCGTACGAATGGGAAATATTTCCAAGAAGTTCAATAAAACGTCCCACATTACAACACCCTGCTGCACCTCTGTCACATGATCCTTTAATATTTTTCAAAATAGTTTTTGCTCCAGTGAAACGACTCTGTCCATAAAGTTTTCCGACAGTTATTGTAGAATTTTTTCCCGGCTGGTTTCTACATAGTTTTTGTCATCTTCGTCTTCTCTGTAGAGTGTAACATGCACACAGGGGTTTGACTCTCAGTTCCAGGAACAAACTGACAATAAAGAGAGGAAGCCCCGCCCCCTTCAGCCCTGCACTGAGTTATTTATACATATTTAACCCACAGAGTACACTTGTGGCAGGTGATACATCACTGTTTTGTACAGCAGCATGCTCTTTATTTTGCCGTCTTCTGGGTGAAAATCTGATATTTTCTCATATTTAATGAACTGACTATGTAACCTTTCATAAAAGTTCATCTGAAAGTTGAGGTGTATTAAATCAGAAAGAGAGAAAACCGAAGAACACAACTGAACATAAACATCTCCATCCACTGTCATTGATTCAGCTCAGTTTCAACATGGGTTTTACTGGCGAATCAATGTAGAAGATGGGGTTTCCATGGTAACTAGGGCACCTCTGAACATCCAAATGGGTCATATCCAATGACCAGGAAAAGACAAAAACGCACTTTACACCAATTATTTATGAATATTGATAGAATTAGTGCATCAACAGGTATCGAACAGTTTACATCAGTAGATGGTTTAACTGGCGTCTGTGGCTTTTTATTCATAGAGAAACATCTCGTTTTGTGTAACATGCTCAATGGACTGCATCGTCAGTTGCATGATGTTCTGACACACAACATCAAGGCAACTGCTACTGCAACATATTTCACTTCCATCAGTGAGATGAAACCAGAGGTGAAGGTCCGTACATGTCGGATCCCGTTGAAGCTGTGAGACACGCGTCAGTTATGATGACATCACCTCCACCTCCACCTCCGTCTATTTACTGATACTCCGACAGTTTCACGAAAAACTGCAACTTCCTTCACTTTTGACCCATTATGAATGACGGTAAAATTCAAATGGGGGTCAAAGGCCGTCCTAGTATTGGCTTTGACTAGTATACATTTTCCCCTGAAACATAATGTATGATACAGTTGGAAGGGGCAGGACTTCCCCTCTCTGTCTCCAGTCAAATATTTATTTATCCAACCTTTATTTTACCAGGTAAACAGCTTCTCATTTAGAATGACCTATATATTTGTTTGACGGCTCAAAAAGGAACTGACCACTTCTTTGTATGCTAGAGACAGGAGCAGGGGTTGATTTAGTGCACAGTGTGAACTCTCCAATCACTGTGAACAGCAGGACGTTTGGCTGCTGACAAACAAAACACTGCATTACAGCATGATGCAGCTCAGTCAAATGCAGTTAAACCTGCGTACAGTTGATGATCCTTTCCTATGTTTACATGCACAGTGCTAACGTCTTCACCCTCACCCTCAAGGCCTCAGCGGGACGTTTTTCCAACTGTCGGCACTGATAATTACATGCAGTGATAAATATTGACCATTGTGGAGAAAACATCCACGCAACACCCAGCCCTATCGTCACTGTCAATAAGACTGCACATGAATCTTTTTCTGCTCCGCCAGCCCAGAATGACTGTGAAACAGACACATTCTTTCAAACGATGAACAGGCTGGTGAATTACATGAACTTTAAAAACCAGCTCCAGGTGACCTCCAGTCAGGATCTCATTCATGCAGTCACTTCTACATCCTAACACACACACGCACACACACACAAAGTGCAGCGATACTGTAGGACAGCTAGATATAAAGCTCACACTAAAAGACATCTTTACTTAGTGATCATCTGCAGCACACACACACACAGGCCACACTTATTATGGGTGTGTGTCTGCATGTCTCATAAACTGATATTTGTTCCCTTTCCAATGTCAGGAGAAAAAAGCTGCCAACATTGTTTGTATAGCCTTATTTTACTATCTTTTTTTCTTCTAGGATACATTCAAGGTGAGAGACAGCAACTGTCTCTGGAGCTAGCCGCTTGACTAAAATGATCACCTTTGATATGCTTCACATTTCCTTATTGTGAGGTGAATGAGGCGACAGTAGCGTTGCACCGTCTCTCCGCCTCTTTTTAGTGCATAGCTCACGCATCGGTGGAGGAGCCTCCTCCAACTCATCATCTGACTGGAGTCCAGTCTTTGTTCTTCGGAGAGTCATTGGTTCATCAGCTTGACCCGAGGAGGGGGGAGGGGTCGCATGATAGGTCAGAGTAAAAACAGTCACATCTGATATCACATACGATATTAGTCAGTGGCTATAATGTTCACTATGCAGTGTTCAGGATCAGTGTATCCCACTGTGCACATTTGGACTTGAATCAAAAAAATGAACGTTTCACACCGGCCTGTTGACAGAACTCACACAGAGGTGGGACATCACAGACACTTCATTACTTCTGTAGAGTTTTCAGGTATCTGTACTTTGTAGTCTCGATACTATAGTGTAAAATAAAATTTGGGTAGATTTTTTGCATATTATCTTGTGTCTTTCTTGCTGGAAGAAATTATGATAATAAGTAAATCTATGCATCGGTGTGTATCACACACACGCAAGACGCAATAAGAGGAAAAACCAAAACAAAATGAAAGCGAAACACGGTAGAAATGCACCTTCAGTTCTTATGGTGTTCCATTTGATTTGCTTAGAATTCTACCACAATTGACTTAATTATTTAACTTTAAGATACAGATCAGCTCATTTTGTTGCGATCTAAGACATTATTCAGTGAGACCAAAGAAGACTAATCTTCACAGGACCACCGACAAAATAGCACGATGGAGACAAAGGATTGCAGGTGGGGCAAAAGGAGAGGAAGTGAACGGGAAGCAAAAGAAAACTAACATACATTTAGTGTCTGACTGTGTTTCAATTGTTCAGTTTGTTTGCCTTGATTGTAATCTTTTCTACAATCTCCTATGACAAGGGCATACTAGGACAAATATGACGGGAGAAATGAAAACTATAAGGAATGACTGTCAGCAACGTCATAAACACCTGTAATGTCTGATTTCATGCATTGAAGCTAATTTTGTTTAGGGAAGCTAAAGTAGAAGGCCTTAATTTGATTTTGAGAACTTATACTATAACAGAGTAGAAATAGTCTACTCTTAGTGTAGAGTTATACGTCTACTCAGATACCTGCATTTTTACTGGAGTACAGAAAGTGTGACCTTCATCCACCTCTGATGCGTTTGTCTACACTGTCACAGGCCGAGTCTCCAAAGGCTGAGTCTGTAAACCTGAACCTCTTCTTGTGTTTAACTCAGTCTCATCTGTAGTTTGAGCTGGTTGTGGAGTTATTGTGTTGTTACTGCCAGCTTTGATCACCGTGTATGGCACAATGGTCTGCACATCATACCAGCATACAAGTATTCAGGAAGTCGTTGACTTCCACTGTAAAAACCAAAGGCAAATGGCCAAACCTCCATCAGCCCACTGCACTGTTGAGCTCCATCCACAATCAAGTTCGGTTGTGTAAGTATGGCTGTAACAGGCCACCATCCATTTGGCTCATTCGCTAAAATCCAACCCTCGGTATTCTCTTCTAAAAATCCCTCTTGTTTTTAATGTTATTCTTTTTTAAAAATTGTACATTATTTATGAGACCACTATTACATGCCCTCATTTAAAGCTGTGCAAACTCCTGCTTGTAGTTGTATCAGTGCACTGCTTGTTCAGCGTCTTAACTGTAGTTACGTGGGAATCTTACAGATGTATGGGTGAGAGTGATATGGCACGCCGATGCCACGGTCCCTTGATGACTTTGACTTCTTTGTTTAAAACTCCCCTCCACACCAGTCAGTCCCTTTTGTTTACTGACTCTTGGCTCAGCTGCTCACCTTCGTCTATCCATTAGTCCCAGTGCAGCTGCAGGTCATGCGAGTCCAGGAAGTCCGTTGGGATCCCCAGCGGCGTCAGGGGCCCCGCGGGACCAGGTGGCATTGTGAGGTCTAGCCATTCCATGTTGTCCAGCACTGGGTCGGACAGACCCATTTGTAGGGAGGAGGACGGTGACGAGGAATCGCAGAAGGACAGATCGGACGTGTCCATTGGCGAGTACGGCTGCTGGTCCATGAGCTGGGCCTGCAGCTCCTCCATCAGGCCCTGGGTACGGGGGTCTGACGCTGGGGGCGTTTCCGTCAGTGTCTCCTCCAGGAAGGCCTCCAGCTGATTGTCTGTAGCTAGAGAGGAGAGGCTCGGCAGGTTGGGGTCCACAGAGGAGCACAGGGTTGGAGGAGGGGCCAGCTGGATCTGTGGGGGTGGTCTACAGAGGGCGGTGCTCATGGGAAGGGTGGTGATGTTTGCTGTGACTGGCAGCGTCTTATTGATCGGAGCTGGAGGGTGCTGCTGGATGAAAGGAGTGATTTCTGCAACAAGAACAAAAACAGCATTAGTAATGTTTTGTACTAAACACAATATGAGCCTCTGTTTCATTTAGTGGTGCCTCACCTCCACTCTCTATGAGGATGTCAAATAAATCATCCATCTGCTGGCTGGTTGCTGTGGGAACCTGAAAAGACAGTCAGACAGCTTTAGAGACACATAGGTGGATTGCTGAAGTAAAACTATACCCTGTGGCTGAACAACCACATTCTGGTGTCGCGTATGATTTGAAAATCTCCAACCTGTGAGATGCTGTTTGTGTGCAGGTTTCGACTCTGTTTGATGGCGTCTTCGTAACGGGGAGGCTCTTTTGTCTTAGCAGGTGGAGTGACCAGCGAGGTGGGCTGAAGGATGAAGGTGGGCTGGGAGTGAGAGAGAGACTGGGAAAAGGAGGGAAACCAGTACTGTCAGCAGAATTGAGACCAAACTGGGACTGAGGTCGGCTTAGAATTGGCTGATCAAACTGGATACTGACATCCATCTTGACCAGATCTCCTGTATCATCAGACCATAAATCAAACATTTCTAAATATTATTGAGCACCTGTGAACATGTTTGAACCCAAGAATAAACCCACTCTATACTTTGTTTTTGATTCTATGTGGTTAGCGCCTGCCTCAGTAAGACAGCTGGTGGACAAGGTGCACATATGTTCTCTTCCACACTAATGAATACTGACATTTTACTATGACATGCATAAATTAATGTTGTCAGTGGGAGGAGTATCATCTGATAGTATGAAAACTGAAGAAAAAGGCAATTATCTGAATTTATGAGATCAGAAATTAGCCAGACTTGGACACATGGATTAGCCACCATAAAGTCCAGGCTCTAATCTGGGACACAATCAACACTTGACGCAGTGATCTGTTTCATCATCAATAATAAAAAATAAACGCAAGTATGGATGGAAAAAATATGATGAACCTTATTATTAAGCATTGGCTGGCAAAAATTATGTCACAGTGAACACCTCCTATAGTTAAACTTTAAAGGCGGTGCAGTAGAATATTGCATGAGTGGCTTGTTTTGTTCAGAGAGAGTAATGAAGAATCAACTTTTTGTTCCAGCTTGTGTCAAAGTATTCAAGATTCAAGCATTTGTCAGGCTGGCATAGTAAAGAAAACCTGATACTAAGTCACTTGAGATGTCATGCTACCTGTATATCTCTGAATCAGACCAAAACACAGCACAGAATTAGTGTTTTTTTACTATGTGGCTACTACAGTCGGAATAATTTATTACGCAACATGTTTGCCCTCAATGAATTAAGTCATTAGATCTACAAAGACTGGGTAAATCTAAAATATCATGATTATGATGTAAAATTTTCTCTCCATCCCAGTGACAACCACTGCAAAACAAACAATGGGCAAAGGAGCATGAGAACAGAAGGCCAAGCAGTGGCCTGTTGTAAACTGATCTGCAGAAGCAAATTATTGATCCGTTAGTCACCAGTTATAGACGCTATAACCACTGAGTACTATGGACCATTGAGTAAAACCTAATTACTCCACCACTTTTGGAGCAGCAGTTTCATGCCATCATCAGTGCCACAAGCTCCCATCTCTCTCTAGCTCTTCCTTTAACCCTCCAGCTTTAACTGCAACTGGTCGAGGCAGATGACCACCCTCCGGTGTCGGGGTCAGTTTCAGGTGTCTGCCCGTTCAAAGGAAGTTTTTTCCTGGCCACTCACTGTGACCAGATATTTGTTCGTGTTGGGTTTCTGCAAACTGGCTTTAGACGACCTTTGTCACATTATGAAACCCTATATGAACAAAATTTAAATTGATAATACCCAACTGTTATTAGTAAACATATCTATGAAAAGCTTGTAGAGCAATCCTTTCAAAAACGACCACATGACCGTCTTTCTCACCGTATGCTCTGAAAAGCTACAGGGAGAATGACTTGATTCATTATGACTCCACTTCTTAGTGAAAAATTCCACATAACTCATGTTGCTTAATTTTTTTGGTCCTTTTCTTCCTCTTGATGGTTCCCCTATTGTGGTGACTAATTGACAAAGTGTCTTGTTTGTTTGGTTGATAAACTGACCCAAAGCTATTGTAATTGGCAGACTACATTGATAATGAGCCTCTATGTCACTTGCAGGCGGCAAATTGTGGTTCTTATCAAAATCTGATTCTTAAACAGAAATCAGGTCAATGGAAGTGATCACTTTATATCAGTAACAAGGAACTGTTGTGATCCATGCCAAGTCCTGAAGCAACAGATTATGCTGCTTTGTAAAAAATGAATTCAACTGCAGTGACGAAGAATCAACTGAACCTTAATAAGTCTCCCTGTCCCTTCCGGTAGCAGCTCTACTTGGTTACCTTATTGAGGGGTCCATTGGAGACATGGTGGTTGGGTGATGCCCGTGGAGAAACCCTGTTCTCCTGGGAGCTTCTCAGGAAACACTGTGGATTTAGGTCAGCTCTAGTCTGGTTCTCCAAACCGGTCGTATTATTGCACACCGTCAGAGTCTGTTAAGGCACAGTTGCAAAAGTGACATGACTCAAGGACAGTTCATCACACACTTGGCGCCATCCCAACAAGTGAGTGGAGAGCAGTAGACACATTATAAAAAGAAACAAAATCCCCTTCAAAACCACATTAAGTCAAACATTGTAACCACTTCTCTGGAGGTATATCCTCCCGTTAAAAATGTTTCACAGGCCAAAACCATTAGGAAGTCTATAGTGGGATTTCTTAGTGAAATGCAACTGCTCTGACCTGTAGTAGTGGGTTGCCTAGCTGCTGGCTGGGTACAGTTTCCATCTTTGTGTTCTGTAACTGAGGAACAGGGGCCTGAACCAGACTCGGGGCAGGATTTGAGACGGTGGCCTGTAGAACCGGCTGACACAAGGGAAAACAAGACGGTGAGACCATAATAATAAAAACTTTCTTTTGGATTTTTCCATTTTGCCACAGCAAAACAGAGTTTCTATGTCAGATGCGTGACAAAATCCTTTATATTTATCCAGGCTTGTAACCCCTTGGGACTACAATCATAGGCAGGACCCACTCATTGCGCCCAGCGGGAATAGAACCCAGTTACCCTGTATGCCAATCCAGGACCTTAACCAACTAAGCTATCCAGGTACTTTAAGCTCATAAGAATAACACCAGGATAATATTATAATTTAACAACACTAGGGTTAAAACAATATTTGTTTTGATGCTAATAGTACTGATGAATACTAATCAGTGACTGATCAACAATTATTGGCGCAAATAAACATTTGCAGTAAAAAGTAAATTCTTGGTGTATTAAAGACTGTCTGCAAAAATACACAAGTCCCCGAACAGCAATTATCATATAGTGTTACTTAAATCTGAACTACAAATAATCATAAAATTAAATAAATAAAAATATCTTAAAATTACGTTTTCACGTGACATTCCATGGTTAAACATTCAATGAGTGTTAGCACCGTGTTTTATGTTAGAAGTAAGCTTGTGACATCCAATCACCCAAGATGCATTTGGAGAGAATTTCTACTGCCAAGTTTGGCATCAGATCATAAAAATATGGATGTTAACACCAGTTTTAAACATGGACAGACTGGTGAATCCAGACAAACAGTGCATCAAAGCAGTAGTAGTACATTTTTTCAGATAAGATTTTTTTAGCGGATGAAAAATTTAACAATAATGATTATCAGTTGAGATTATTGGCCAGAAAGGGCGTATACAGTTTCCATGACCAAACACTGCTAAACTCCCATCGTACCTGCAGGTTGACGGTGGTACTTGGCAGTTGAATTGTAGTAGTGTTGTTGGGTAGTGATACTGGGAGGAGGATCTGAGTACCAGCTTGGCCAGTGGTGGTCAGCAAGGTCGGGGGCTGACCCAGTACTTGGGACACTCCACCTGTGTGGCTGATGAAGAACTGCTGCAGGCTTGGAGCAGTGGACGGGGGCTGAGCCTGGACTTTGGGACTCCTCTGGGCCTGCGAGAGGAGCTGTGGGCTGGCGGTCACCTGAGCTGGGGTCTGGATCTGGGTGATGAGCTGGGTTTGGGTTGGCAGCTGGAGGGGCATGCCAGAGGAAACGGTCACATCCTCCAGTTTTACCACAGCAGGCAGAGGGGTTGTGATGGTCGAGGGGCCCAGGACCGAGTTTGGGATCACAGCTGTGGACGAACAGTTTGACAGGATTGGACCCTCTCTTTTCACTACATTTGCGTTCAGAACTGTTGGGCCAGGGTTTATGGTGGGTGCTGAGGTGAGCTGTGGTGCGACAGAGGTGGAGTCAGTGCTGCCACTAGCCTGGCCCCTCTTCTCCACCTCTAACTGCATTTTCAGCTCCTCCACTAGTTTCTGCTCCTGCTCCAGCTTCCTCATCAGCTCCTCTATCTGCCGCTCCTTTTCATGCAGCCTCCTGTCTTTCTCCTCCGGGATGTGAAAGATTGGGTTTGGTGAGGACAGTGGGCCCATCTGTGCTTCAGACATAGTGGAAGAGTCGTTTGGAATGGGTGAAACTGGAGGTGTGGTGGTCATGCTCTCCGGAGGCCCCTGTTGGGCTGGAAGGACGATGGCTGGGGTTGTAGTGGCTGTGCTGACCTCCATGGGCACAGCGGTCAGCGTGGTGATGGCAGCAGAAGCAGGAGTCGTAGAAGGAGCAGAGGTAGTGGGG
The DNA here is from genome assembly GCA_029814585.1 of Gymnapogon annona. NCBI lineage: Eukaryota > Metazoa > Chordata > Actinopteri > Kurtiformes > Apogonidae > Gymnapogon > Gymnapogon annona. The sequence continues at coordinate 4,378,496 of JAPTHA010000012.1, read as the reverse complement.
GTGTCCTGGAAGGGCTTGAGTCTCTCTATCAGATCGTTTTTTGTGCCTGAAACAGGGAGCCCTCGGAGCTTTAGCTCAAGTTTGAGTTCGGCCACCTGGACAGAAAGAAACATGTCCCCATTAACCCGGTGTTACAGGAAGAAAACAGTTCATTAGATAACTTATGTGGGTAGATTCTAATGAAAGACTTGTCTTTGTGATTTAGGATGCATCCTCTAATGAAAAATACATATTAAACATCGTCAAATTAAATATTTTGGGAGGGTTATTATTTTTACATTTCAAAAATGAAATGTAACTCAAAGGAAAAACGTTGACAAGCAGTAGAGCTTTGGGATTTTGCAAGGTCCCATTAATTCAATAGTGTTTACATATTTCTTTTAGGTAAACACAGAGCATGAACTAATTTCTGGTTGAGTTAAGGAAATAACTGTGGGAAGACTTTGGTTGGTTCTGTATTGCCTTGATATAGTGCAGTTATTGTGCAGTTTGCTTGAATGCTTTGTGAAGTACCTTCATCTCCTCCAAGTTGGCGGGCAGCACACCTGGCTTGCGGTTTGACAGCGAGTTGTGTGGCCGAGTTGGAGCCTGAGGCAGAGGTGGTGGTGGAGAGGCAGCGGGCAAAGAGACTACAATAGAAGCTGGCAGGCTGCCTGCACTGCCACTCTGACCCTCTGCAACAGGTCTGAGGAACAACAAAGACAAAGGTGAGGTCGTACATATTTGAGGGAGAAACTGGTGACACTGTTTTGATTTTCACCAAGAACTAGAAAAAAGAGGAAAGGGGAGTAACTTTGTAGAAGCAACTAAAACGAAAAACAAAATTGGAGAGAGGAAAAGACAAAAAAATAGAGGAAATCTTCTCGCTGTTTGTGCAGACCATCCATCCTGTGGCCTGCGAGTCACTAACAAAGGCACTCAACCGAACAACAATACATAAGCACAGTTCAAAGCTGTGCAGCAATTTTAAGTACATTTGTGAAAACAGCAGCTGCTGAACCGACATCCTGTTAGTTAATATGATTACACACTTGATTGTTAATGGAAACTAGCTAATAGCTCTACGGGCATTAAAAGCAGGAAAGCTTGGCTCACTTTTATGAGTTTTCAGAATTACAAAAGCAGCTTTAGTTAGTTTTAGATAGTGGAATATTGTAGTGGTTAATCAAAGTAAAGCAAACCCATGTACACATCTGCCATACAACAAGATATTCACAGGACATTCTTTATCTGAATTCATCTAAATAACCATCAAAATATAGTGAAGTCCAACCAAGTCGATGGTTGTTTCCTGAAAAGCTACCTGTACAACTAGTATGTTATGTGGTCTGTAGAAAAATTACAAACTCGCTAGAATTTAATGGAGTTCATTGTGTTTGAAACTTGATGAATAGTACCACAGAATGTGTGTTAAGGAAGGGAACTATGGAGGCCGCAATCTGCTGGAACATTTTAAATGGAGACGTGAAAGC
>JAPTHA010000012.1:4328591-4349022 GCA_029814585.1 Gymnapogon annona | reverse complement strand
TTGTGCTAAGATTTCAATTTTGTTGTACATCTGCTCTGCCTTTTGTTTCTACTCTGTGCTGCTGCTGCTTTTATGACGTTTCGTTGCCAGACCATTGGTCTGTGCAATGACAATAAAATGAATCTGAATCTGAAGTCAGTGTGTCCATATTTCTGTAAATCATTTTATAGGAGCAAATTCTGTGAGTAGTTGTACAATGTGGTGAATGAATACAAATTCCTACATTTTTCCTAATATACAGAGATAATAGTGCACTGCTGATGAATGTCTTGCAATGTAGCTTGGATAGCACAATGTCTGGACTGGAATGCCATTGTTATAATAATATCACATTGCAAGGTGCTCTGTGATTCACACCATGGAATGTCCTTTGGGTCACGTGTTACAAAAAATCAAATATTATTTTACCAAATTATAGGCAGGACAACTCAATAGTGATCTTTGCAACACAATAAAGACTGAGCGGCACATTGAAATTCACATGAATTGAAAATTTGGTTTCATGATGTGTGAGGCTAGTACGTGATTTCAACGTTTTAGAAAAGCCTTGGCCATTGTTTATACTTTCTTTTTCAATCTCTGTTAAACAAACTTCGTCCTACGTGTAAACACGTAAGATAAGATACTACACTTGTGTTGATTTAATCCAAGACGAGAGGTGTGTTAGGTGCAGCTGCTACTAACAGTGCAAGGGTTTTTACTGTTGCTGGTTCACACAACAGCATATGTATTAAGTGTGATCTTGAAACGAACATGTAAAAGTAATATACATAACAGACCACGGTTCAGTCGTCTCATTCAATTACACAATGCAGTTTTTGTGGAACTCAAGCAGAACGCTGCTGTGTAAGTTAATAAGTTAGGTTTTCTACCACTTAGTGGATGGAAATGCAGACATTTCTCCCTACAGTTACGTCCTGTGATTATCGTCTATACAACATGAGACGGGCTCCATCCTTTCATAATCTCTTTGGAAGAGCTAAAAATCAAACTGGTAGGTAGAATACTGAAATGAGATGTTTGTCTTATAGGACAGACTTGAGATAAACATTTCTAATGTTCATTATAGACGTCGTTACACCCATCAATAATCTCTAACCAGCACACCTGAATCACAATGAACTCCCAAAATGAAGTAAAACAACCTGGTTCCAGGTCTAATCTCCTTTTTATGCCTTTCGGCAGCTGTAGGTGATCACACTTCATCTTGTTGACATTTGAGATGACATTTTTGCAGTGTGACGACTATGTCTGGGGTGTGTCTGCCTCCTGAGGCTGTTCTGACACGCATCCAGAACAGGTGACTGACTTTATGACAATAAATAATAAACACTCAGTTGCTTAAGATTAAATCGGAGTGTGAAACATGTCATTTGAGAACACCATATTTTCAGCAAAACAACTCTTTCCCAAGTCAAGAGTTATTAGGTATGGCATATCTGCTACAGCAACAAAGCCACGGTCTCTGGTTCTGCACACTGTTGAGAAGAGGCCATGGTTCAACTTTACTCCAAATAGACATGGCTTTGAGGACTTCCAGTGATAAAGTCCACTCATACCATCGCACTATATTCACAGTTTCTGAACTGACAACACAGGTGTGGTCATGAGAGATGAACAGTAACTCTTATTCTAAACGACAGACAAGTAAACAACTGACAGGTCATGCAAAAAAAAAAAAAAACTCAATAGATTATAACCAGGATAACTAAAAAAGCAGACAAAACAAAGCAAAAGTGGCTTCTAAGAAAAAATCCACGGGATAGAAAAGACACGACTAGACAAAAACATGCCTGCAGTCACTGGTATCCTAATTTAGTGATTATTTTGATATTTTTCATCATTTAAAAAAATGTATAAGACTAATGCCATCTTTAAAACAGAACATTTAATAAACATAGAAACAATATAAACAACCATCAAAATCTTATGATAAATAAACAAAAAAAATACAAAAAACTAATCAGAAAAATACACTGAATGTTGTATCTGACAATTCAAACAAAATAAAGAGAAATGAATGTAATCATAATTAATGTGATATACAATTATTCTTTTACTGTCCCAAATTAGCAGTATCAAATAAAGTGACTCGTGAAACAAACACAATGTCTCTCTCCTAACTGAAGTTCAATTCTGAAGTTCTAGGCCTTAAATAGCTTGAGACCTGTCCCAAAGAAAACATCTGTTTCATCCAAAGATAAGACAGAAATGGTGACATCACTGCGGCTCATTCAGTAGAGTCAGAGTTCTGTTCTGTTCCCACAGACACACATGCCATAATGTTTCCTTCCTGGCTGCCTTTGTGGACTTTACTAAAAAGATTTGCTAAAAACAGTACAAAGGTTTGGAAAAACAAAAAACTGTCTTACAAGGTGGAAGCTGACTGGAGGGGGATGTTTACACCTAAACCGGTTTCACTTCAGCATAAAATACAGCAGCTGTACAGATCATTTTGAAAAACAAAAAATGTGAAAATGAATGCAGAACTTTATAGGTTGACAGTGCTGTTATTCTTAAAATAACATTTGACAGAGGCTGATGTGCTACAATCACTGCAACATATACAATGGGCCCCCAAAAACCTGACTAACATGAGGATAGCGGTCCATCCCTAGGACAATTTAATATTAAGGTTGGCCAATGATCAATGTGTACTACCACATGCAAAGACTTACGTGGTTTTTATTTTCATTTAATTCTCCACAGGGGGGAGACGCAGCAAGCCTGGTCTAGCCAGATCCGAGCGTGTGATGCAAACTAATACTGCACTGGGAGGTTGAAATCATCAACAGTGGGTAATTATTTCCCCATTTACCCACATGTTAAGCCTTGTGTTTAAGTTAACACTGACAACTCTCAGTTTCCAGGGACAGAGCGACTTGAATAGGCCCCTCCGCTGGGTCCACCACATCCTGCCTCGTCCAAATGACTCAGACAGACAGCGAGCGACCTGTTCGTATTTGCTGCAGAGTCGCCTCATTTTCCTCACAATCGATTTGAAGGCACCGAGATAACATCATCGCGTGTATGCGTGTAAGCGAGAGGGGCCAAATTACACAACCGGGTCCGTGCGTGGTTTCTATTACTTGAGTAATACTACTGCCAAGTCACTGGGATGCGGCAGTCTGTCATGACACGGAGCATCTATACTCTCAAATAAATCAGCATCTAGCATCAAAAGAAAATTCCCCACACGTAGAAAATTGGCAACAAACAAGTTGGGAAACAAAAATGAATTTCCCTAAGGGAGTATTATTGGCTGACATGGCTGTCGCCTCCTCCACGGTGAACATTATCGCAGTGGAGGAGGCGGCGGGTGGGTGTGGGATACGCTAACGCTGGCTAGCTACTTTAAATCTGACAGGTGAGTTAGTTGCAGACAGCCGCATTCGTAAAAGACGGCGAACAACTTCGGTGCAAAAATGCTTCACAGGCAAGGAAAAATACATCTCATTACAATGGCAGGGTCGGGTACTCGCAATTCGGGCTGAGTCGCCACACTCAGACCGCTGTCTCTGTGCTCACAACACCAACACTCCTCGACAACAACCTCCTCACATTCTCGCCAGTTAGCTCGGCGTGGCTAACGGAGGCTAATATGCTAAAAACAAGGCAGCGCCGCCTATGTGGTATGAGGCCTTACCGAATTGCGAAGACTTTCAACCAGAGGCAGTCCGACCAGTGGTTTACAGAAGTACACCCAATAATGTCAGTAAAACTGTGCTCCGTATTTTGTTTGTTTCCTCTTGCTATGAGATTGAAGTTTATTTCACGGGGTAAAATGGCTGCGACTGGTCTAGATTCGGATGTGGAGTGACGTCATGACGCTGTTGGACGGGGGGGCGTGGCAGGACCGCTGCACTTTATTCATCAGCAACCCGATCTGCGGTACTTGGATTTTATTAACATTTAGATGTTATTGTTATGGGTTGGAGAAAAGCTGTCATTTTTAAAAATCATAATTTATCATTTACCACTCACACATGAACCAGATTTCTTCAACTCCCTCTTTAAAATCTGCATAATATTGCAGATTTTTGATAGATTAGATTAGATAGTACTTGAATTCTTGTACAACACAGACAATATTGTAGCGACTGGGATTGTAATGTTTAGAGAGGTTGACTGTTTTTCCCTTTAAGGTTTATTATCCAGAATGGGTTGCATGTTTAGGGAATTGTTCTCCGGTTGTTAGAGAATGAGCAGACGGCGATTGTTCTTGTTTTTATTGTATGCCCACAGAAGTGTGTTGCGGAGAGTTGGCCCCGAAGTTCGTGCTAGCCAGCAGTGTGTTTACTGTAGCCAGTGTAAGATATTGCAGAGAGCTGTACGCAATTAATAAAAAAGGATCGTGAGAAAGAGAGAATCAGTTTTACCTCTCTGTTGCCTGCCGAATCGGCAAAATATCTATGATTACGATAATGAGGGGCAGCGATACGTCGTCTGGAGCCGAGGGACGGTGTTTGAATGTCCTCGCAGGCCACCGTAGCGTATTTAACCGCTAACGGTTTAAACGTGCAACGTTCATAACCGCAACAGACAGATCAGAAACCGTAACGACATTTTAAAAACACTATGGAGAAAAAGTGAGATTTTATCACATTCAGACGAGATTATTATAATGCACTTTTGTCAAGATCTCCCAAAAAGTCTTAGAAGACCCTTCAGCTAATCCAGAATGCTGAATGATGCTTATTAAAGACAATATTTCTCCTGTATTGGCTTTATTGCATTGGCTCCATGCAAACATTAGAATAGACTTTAAAATACTCCCCTTCACTAACAAAGCCCTTCGTGGTCAGGCACCTACTTATCTGAAAGAGCTTTAGTTCTATATAATCCATATAGAGCACTATGCTCTCAATATGCAGGTTTACTGATGGTTCCTCAAATCTCCAAAAGTAGGACTGGAACTAGAGCTTGATGAAGTTTGCGGTATGAGGTGGCTCAGGCTGCTCTATGTTCTCTTGCTATATACTTGGACTACTGGGAGACTCACCATGATACACTGAGCTCTTCTGTGACTTTCTCTCTATTCACAGTTTCCTCAATTCACATCCCAGAAAATCCAGATTACTGACCCCACTTCTTCCCCAGTCTGAGTCCTCCTTTTCCCTGGAACGTATTGTGACATGCTGGGGAAGCAGTCGTGATTTCCCAGCATGCTTTGGGGCAAAGTAGTTGGAAACTTTATGTTTATGGTGTTTTGCACTGAAAGAAATGTTGTTCTTGTTTACAGTTATAATGTGTGTATAATTGACCTTTATGTTAACAGGATGATTATTCAAATGTTTTTATTTTCCTTGCACCATGAGTGAAGTTAGTCTGTTTTTCAATGACTGACCATAGCGTTCACAGTTTGGCTTCTCAAGTTGTGTTAAACTAGATAGGGAGAAATCTGTTGCTGTTTGACATCTTTGTTACAGTTTTGAGATCTGTTGCTGAGTTTCTGGTCCTCTGATGGCTTTATTTTCAGATTGGAAGTTTTTATTCTTTTTGTTTTCCTACTGTGAAAAAAAAGTCCAACTGTACTTTTTGGGATATATTGTAGAATTAATTGTTCCGCATGGATTCAGAAATCATCCTCTTTAGTCAAATGAATAATTGCAATGCTGAAAGCAAATGGTACTGCTCTACCTTTTTTGTTTTAAAAAAGGTAGAGCATTTTCACCATTTCATTTCTTTAGGGAAGAGTTAAAACCAAGCATCTCTATTTATGCTGCAATCAGATTCTAAAGCAAAATAGCATTAGATATTCAATATTGAGAAATAAATCCCACTGTAACGGTTCTGTTTAGGTTTATTTGTTGGATGTGATATCTACATGGTTTAGCAAGCTTTTGTTTACAAAACAGCTTATACAAGCAAATTAGAAAAATACATTTTTATTTCCATTGTAAATGCATAAAAACATTAGCTAAAATCTTTTATCTTAAAAAGCAGCAACTGATGACACATGATGTAACACCAACAACAGACTTTTTTTTAGTTAATTCCACAGATTAATATATCTTCATGTGTGCTGATAAATGAGTCACTCACAGTACTGTACGAATCAAAAGTGAACTGAATTGAGATTGAACAGAAACGTGACTCACTGTCATGTCTGTTTGTTCTTCTGCACAGAAGCAGGGACACCTGCAACATTATGCAAAAATTCATGAAGCAACTTAGCGTTGTTTGTGTTCCCGAGTATTTCTGCTAGTCTGTCCTGACTGAGTTTGACTAGATCTGCCAGGCTGTCGGCATTTTTAATAAGAGCTCTACAGTTTTTTGTATTGACCCCAGGCATCTTTAACAGGAAGTCATAAGGTCCGGGATTGTAGAGCTCTGCAGATTCAGCCACCATGTCTGACTCGGCTGTGACTGCCTGAGCTGCCGTGGCGTCTGGTTCAAGGCGACCCTTCTTCAGTTCTATGAAGAGCTCAGCTGTTGCATGAGGGGAAGGGCACCACAGTATACGAAGGCGTGGGAAGTGCAACGTGAGTAAAGTGAGTTTTGAAGAAATGTCGTTTGTTGATATCTCCTGACGGAAATCTGAGCGGGCCATCAGTGAGAACGGTTTAGCCGGATCAAACTCAATGAGCAGCACTGGCTTCCTGTAGTACCGCGTCATTGAGAGGCACTGGGTGTACAGGCGCCCACTCTGCAGTGAGCCAATCAGATCACTGACACTCTTCCGTTCTACGCATGTGTCTGGGGTCAGGATGTAGTCTCCAACTTCCAATGTTACAGGCTCAATGTCCAGTCCACGGCGATGGAGAAGGGATGGCAGTTCACTACGGAACTCACGCATGTCCACTATGACGCGCGAAGGCTCTTTGGGCTGCTCCTGGCCTCCTGAAGCCAAAAGACAGCACAAAACATTGACATCAACTAGTGCCTCATCTCCTCAGGACTCAAACATCTACATCTGTTACCAACCCTGCTACAACCAACACTGCTTTGGTGGTGAATCTATTTAAGGGACAAGGCCATGAGTCGGAAACAGAATGCCAAACTTAGAAAGCAAGATAACATCAGCAACCACAGAATTATGATAAGTCATGTTAGCTAGTAGGCAACACAGCAACTCAACAAACAACTCAAATAGTAACACTTCCAAACAACATGTTTTCCACTGTGAAAACATTTGCATTAAACTCTTCTTGCTAAGGAATAGTCTTTTGGCTTCGTGACTATTTATTTGGAGGCTTTTAAAATCTTAACTCAGCCCCTTCTTACATAAAAAACTTGACATGTACAGTATGTTATTTGCAACACTATTATGTTTTCAAGTCCAGGTTCAGAAGAGGAGAAATAGAGAGAGAAGAAAAAGGGAAAACATTTCTCTTCTATTTTGTTTAACACCAATGCTGGGTTTTCAACTGTGTAAACTCTAGACTGTCAGTGCTTTGACACTACAGAATCAGACATGCCTGCTTTGAGGGTGTTGGTGGTGGCATTGGCAGGCTCTAAATTTCTTGCCAGGTCCAAGTTGGTGTCTTCTCGCCCTTCCCTTTCTTCTGGGATGACCATGGTGGCTTTTTCCCTGTAGAAGAGTACACGCACGTGCACACACACACAGCCAACACTTTAACAAGCAAATCTGTGCACCCAGAATCCATAACAGTTTCATGTCATGTTTCAGTTCATGTCATGGATTTTCTTGAGGGGAAAAAAATCCTTTTTTAAAATTTTTTTTAAAGTCAATTCAACTTTACTAGATTTTGGGAAACAATAACACTCCCCCCTAAATACTTTTTTTCAGTATGGGTTGTTTCAAGTGTGGTTCTGGAGCTATGCTTCATTTTTAGTATCTGTATTCTAAGCCTCGCCAGTTGCTTGTTTTTCACTGGATTGGGATGACATTTATACTGAACATCCACGAAAACCAAAAACGTAAGCAAGTGAAATTTCTTCTGTCAAGGCCGGAATCTGCTCCACAATCAGAATAAGGATTTCCAACATTTTAACTGAAACTAGTGAAGACAAGTTTTTCAAAAGGCAAGGTAACAAATTATTTCTGTTTACTATTAATGATTTCAGCGACAAATATCATCTATATTATTTTGGTTAGTGTTGTAAAGCATCTTAGTGCTTCTTGAATGTTCAGAAAAAGTTACAAACCGATTCAGTGAAAAATAAGCAGCTAGTGAGGCTGAAATACATAAAGTAAGGAAGGAATTTAACTCCAAGACCCAAACTTCAAAAAGTCATGACTAACAGTTTGTGGAGTTGAGCTTTGGGATTCTCAGCTTAGATGAATCTTTCAGATGGATGTGGTTAAAGAAACCACATTTGCTGTGGAATCCATCAACATTAACACATGACAATTTCCACCTTTACCCAGTATATTTCTTAAAACAGTTTCTGACCTGATCAGATGCTCAAAAGCTTTCTTCTCTTTAGAGAGCGCCGTCAGATACTTCTGCTCCTCTGTTGAGCCTCCATATATGAGGAAATACACCCTAAGAAAACAAAACGTCAGCTGTGACTACAGCCCGTAGAAAATAACATGACACAATAGCTGTTAAAATAACAGAACAAATACAATTAAAAGCATAAATATTTGCTTCCACTAACAGGTTACACTGAATAAACTAGGTTGCTTTCGTGCTACATAAACATTTTTTCCAGCTATTCTGTCTTTGAATTATACAAACTGGATAGTTAAGCATTAATAAAGTGTGTTGAATTGAATTGAACTCCTAATTCTGGGATACTTTATTACATATACACAACACACATTGTGCTAATAGCTACTTCAAACACACATCTGACTGGTCCACGGTGACGACTTCTATTATTACGATGAGTCACTATGTTTTTTTTGTTCATTTTTGATACCAAGGAACAATATATAGTCTCATCAGTCCATGCAACATGTTGTTACTAACAGCCATATGCTCATGAATATTCAAGAAGATGCTGGGGAACAGTCAGGTGATCATCTAGAGTGATCTAGAGCGGATTTAAATTTCTTCCAACTTGGCTTCAGCATAAAAATCTTGGTGATATTCTGATGATGTGTGCATTCAGACTTGTGCCATGATTGGCCCATTGAGGCATGCGGTTCATGTGATTGGTTGATGTTAAAAATGTGCATCTCAAATTGTTTCATTGCTTGAAACAATACATACAACAGTTTCAAACCATCTTTAAATGTTCTAAAGTGTACTTTTCCCCTTATTGCTGGATATTGGAGCTTAACTGAGATGGGTAGGAAAATCAATTTACTATGAGGAAAATTAATTTACAATGAATGGACCATGTTACATAGACCTGGTAGTATTTGAGCCCAATAGTGCATTGTGTCAGGAAGGGCATCCGACGTAAAAACTTCTGCCAAATCAAATATGCGAATTGGATTCGCTGTGGCAACGGAAAGAAATCCTCATCAGCCTCTAATATAACCTACACTAGCCTACTTGTAAACATTTCCAAATCTTACAGTTTCTGATAGAATGCTTATCATATACTGTATTCAGTGAACAGGGCTACTTTCGTATTGGTGTCTCACACACCTAAGAGGCTTTCCAGGTCGACTCGCTTTGTAGATCTCGAGCTGTCGGACGAAGCTCAGCTCGGCGTCATACAGCACCACAAAGTCAGGCTCCACCTCATGCAGCACCCGCGTCAGGCTGTGGGGGTCAACACAGCCCTTCAGCGGGTGAATGACGGTGAGCGGTGCCTTCAGGACTCCGTAGTAAGCATCAGATGACAAATCTAACTTGATCTCTTCTTCTTCTTCTTCTTCACTTCCGCCTCCCTCGAGTGGGTCATCCTCATCACCGCTGCTGCCCATCACTACTACTTCTTTGACTTCTTCCTTTCCCATCATCTGGGTGAGGGTCAGAGAGGGCCTCTTTGTTGACTTTGCGCTAGTCTTCTTTGTGCTCGTCTTCTTTGCAGGTTCCTTTCCCTTCGCTTTTTTTTTACTCCAGACTTTGCCCTTTTTGTGGGATTCCGGTTCAAAGGTGGTGGCTGAAGCAGTGTCCTGTTTACCGATTGTGCGGGTGTATAGTTTGTTGAGGAGCCAGTCAGAGCCGTGCCTGATGTACTGCTGTAACTGGGCACAGGTCCTGTCATCACTGGCACAGATCAACACACGACCTGGGGCGACATGCACATACACAAAACATCTGAATAGTTATGCGAGTTTCATTAGTAATAATAATAATAATAATAATAATAATGATAATGCATTGTAATTTTTGAAGACACATAACAAAAAAGTGAATGAGTTTAAATAGAAAAAATAGAAAAAGAAATGGAGAATGAAAAGTAATGGAATTAAATAGGTCAAGTCTTGAGGTTTTTTTTTTCTATGTGTTGAGTGAAGAACAGTCTCTAGTGGCTCCTGAGAGTCAGTTCCAGAGGGTGGAAGCAATGATGAAAAATGTTACATGATTTTTTTTTTTTGTGTTTGGTCTGGATGATGGGGAGGTAGGCACCTGATTTATTGTTATTTTGATTAAAGGAATAGTTTAGGTGATTTTTATTTGTGAATTATGGGGAGAGGTTGAGGTTGAACTCAAATTTTCTATATGGGTATGTAATAATGATTAAGACTTGAGTAGGCTACATTACTATGTTTGTTAACTTCAACCATTTATCTAACAAACTGTAGCAGTTACGATCTTTCAAAACCATTAGTCTCTGTACACACAAAGACTAGCGTTTATTTTTGCGCATTTACACAAACTATATTGAAAAACATCACAAATCACAAATGGAGCTAATTTATAGTTTTACTGTGGCTGTCTTCTTGCCAAATAACAGAGGTATAATGTAAAACTATTGCCTGATGCTATATGTGAAGGTCATAAAGAGACTTCTATCACTGTCTGTGTTTGTTTTTTAAGTAGAAAAGGTGAGAATACCATAAAACAGATATGAAACTACTCTCCGGTTCACCATTTTTATCTGATAGTAGGGCTGCTCTAACTACTACAAAGAGCCAACACTTTACAAAGCCAAAAAAGGCATTCAATCAATCAATCAATGTATATTTGTATATAGAGGACCATTAATAAGAATAAAACAAACAAACAAAGCTCATTTTACCCATGTTCTATCTTGTTTTAGTTTGTGTGACATTAATCACAATTTTAAACATGTCAGTTAAAAAAGCGATTTGTTCACTGCAGGGTTTTGTCATAAATTAAATACAATAACCTCGACAGATAAAACACTATATAATAGATGCTTCAGCAATAGTAAGCTCTTACCTGGCTCAGGAGAGCTCTTATTCTCTCTCTCAATTTCCTGCAATACCTCTGTCAGAGCCTCCCACTTGGGGCTCTTTTCCAGCACCAGCTCCCGCTTCATCTCTGAAACACACACAGCCTTTAGTCATATTAAATAAAAAATGTACATTATTACGCAAGACATCAATGCTTATTTTTCCCCAGATGTCTGTTCAGGGGTCACTTACCTGAGGCCGGCTTCTGTTTTTCTGCATCAGCTCCAACTTTTTGGAGTTTCTTCTTGCTCTCTGGCATGCGATACACTCGACTCCTCGCATTCACAAACATTGAGGTACTAGAGTCCAGAAACAGCCACCCTGAAGGCAACAACAGGCAAATGCAATCACACAGGGGACGTCAACATGACATATGAAGATTAGAGTCCAACTGTCATAATTGTACAGCATTTAATGTGGATGACATAATTGGACTCAATGCATTTTCAGATTCATGGCATTATAATTATAGTAGTAATAATATTTATTGTTTGTGTACTTTTAACCATTAGAGTTACAGATCTGTGGTTCACCTGAATTGGTCCCGAAGACCTTCTGGCTGGAGCGCAGTGACTCGAGCAGATTGAGGAAAGTGACGCAATCATACTGGGTGAGGTAGAGCAAGAGAACCCTCAGCACCTTCAGGTCCTGGACCAGGCCTTTGGTTTTTGCACCGAGCTGGTGCCACAGGGGGTCCAGATAGTGACGAATGGTCTGGATGGAGAGAGAGAACTCAGAGTAAAAACACAAACCTGAAAATCTGAGTTTTAGGCCTTAGAATGTCTAACAGGTTTTTAAGAGACAGATTGTACCATCATCAGGCTGCCGTCACTTCACAAGCAACATGTCTTTGTTTTTTCTTTATTCTTGTGACAGAGCTGGTGCTGTCAAATGAATAGAGGAACACTGTGTGATGTATCGTATATAAGCTACAGGACAGCAGGACTCAATGTGGTGTTGGGTCTCTGTAGATGTATTGTGGTAGGCCACACTAAGTAACAGTGATATGTAAATTAATATTATGGTAATCAAAGTAAAAAAAAAATCTCAAAAGGTAATTTTGTTTAGGTGTCAGTGGTAAGATAAGATATTCTGATAAGATATTCAGATGCTTTATTAGTCCCAGTCGGGGAAATTCCAATGAAACAGTGTTAGGGCAGTAAGCCCAAACACTGTTTCATTGACAGTGTTTCTGACTTTTCGTTGCCAGATTCATTGTAAGTGTCTGTGTAATGACAATTAAAGGAAGTCTAAGTCTAAGTCTGCTGTATCTGGCAAACATGACTTCAGCAATAAGGACAGAAAAACACAGTACTATCAGTTTCACATCAGAGGCATCACATACACCCAGACCCAAGACAACAGAATTTGACAGAGGTATAATGGTCTTCACAAAGTCTGAACTTATTGAAATCTACACAAACTCTGAAACCAACAGCGGATGGTACATAACATCCAAATTGGACGTATTTTATATAATTGTCATCACTCTCCATTCACCAATGGCAATTTTTTTTCTTTCAAAACTAGATGTAAACTACAAAAAAAGACATCTCGACAGCCCCATTTTAGTGGATAAAAATATTCAATACTGATATGAAAAATTCACTACATCCAAATAAATGAATGAACCTTTTCAAAGGCATTGCCAAGTGTGTTCTCCAATGACAGGTCCTCAGCCTCCAGAGTGGGGTTGTAGCGTTTCAGTTCCTTCAGGCAGGCACCCATGATGTCCAGGATGGAGCTCTGGATGGCCCTCATAGCCGGCGTCAATGACACATGAAGCTCTATCACTTCCGGCTTGTGCTTCTCCAGCGCTGTATTCACGGACGCTTGGAACCTGTTGAATGAAGTGCAGAGTGTGTAAAGATGGCCCCAGGATGAAAAGCTGAGAAGATGCAAAGAAACTGAGTTATCCACAATGACCAGAGTGTGACATTTATTTGACAACAGTTGATGAATATATGAAAATACTGCTGAGTTTATTGTATTTGATTGTACCTCGGCCAAAGGTAGAGTTTCTTGACAAAGAGGTTCCTCATCACACGCTCCACTTGGCAGAAGCCTGAGGAGAAGGCTGTGGCCTTGTCAGTGAAGGCTTTAATGAAGCCTGTTTTGTTCTTTTGCCTGAATAAGCGGAGAATGAATGCTTCCTGACAGGACTCAATGATTTTATGAGCGCGGTACACCAAGATTCCTATAGGGAACGAAGGGTTTGTTTTTACTGAATAATCAAGATCAGAATATGTAACAAAGAATCTATAAAAGTGCTATAATCACATACCTGATATGAGATGAGCAGGGATGCGGTCTGTGAGAAAGTCAACCACCAAGATTCTGCTGGTTACGAACAACACCCCTCCTTCAGTGTACACATTAAAACGGTCTGTGCTGTTGATGTCGCTGGTCACTGTCCTCGGCAGGTGGGTCACATCCTCCACACGCAGCTGCTCTGTAAAATACTCCTAAAGAAAGAAGAGCAAATTGGAAACTCATGCATTTCCGTAAATGAATAATCTATACAGCAACCTCACATTCAGTAAGAAAATCACATAAAAAAAATCTAGTACTGAAGAAGCAGTCAGTATCAACAGACTGTGTCCTAAACAGACTAAGAGGAGCTCATCGACCATCTCTCTTCCACCCTAACACTGAGCACTGGCTCCCCCCAGGGTTGCGTATTGAGCCCCCTGTTTTTCACACTCTACACCTTGGACTGTTCACCAACCCACTGCTCCAACAACATCATAAAATTTTCCGACGACACTACCTTGGTGGGCCTCATCTTAGGAGAAGATGAGTCGGCGTACAGAGATAGGGTCCGGAAACTAACAGTACGGTGTTCAAGGAACAATCTCATACTAAACACTCTATGCAATACACACACTCTATGCAATACTCATACTCTGTGCAATAATATACACTCTGTGCAATTACTGTGAAGGTACTGTGCAATACTGTGTAATAATACACACTGTGCAATACTGTGAAATACTGTGAATTTGACCTGTGCAATAGTCAATACCTATGAGCAATACCCAATGCCTATGTCTCCTATACTCTCTATCACTGACACTTTTTATCATGCCAACTAGAGACCTCTTTGCTTGTGTAAATATTTCTTAATCATACTCTTATCTCTTATTTTACCTCGCACTTTATATGCAAATACTGGCGTGTCAAATCCAATTTCGTTGTGAAAGCAATGACAATAAAGTCTATTCTATTCTATCTCCCATAGAGTCAGTTACTGTAATGGTCTTCGGGATAGGCTTTTCAAAGGATAAAACAGCTTCTGTTCATAAAGAATGAGGCTGATAAAATTTTAACAGTTGCAGTTGTTGTAGATACAGAATAGATTTTACAGTGCAGCCACTATTTTACAAGTTATGACTTAGGTCTTGAACAATTTAATATCTTTAAAGAGTACAGAGGGAGGGAGGACTCTTAAGTGGAGACTCATGTCAGCTAGAGGAACCCAGAGCCCAACTCAACAGCAGAATTTAGTTGTTCCCCATACTTAGACTTTTTTTTTAAATGCATGTTTAAAAAACAACTTGCACTGAATCACAATGTAAGATTTGATTAATTCTTGCTGCCCCATATGTTATTGCTCTGTGAGTCTCACATACTTTTTTCATCATTCCATCATTTTACAGTACAATCCAAGGCAATTTGATATGTCTTGGAGGATGAACTGAGCCATAAAAATAATCATATTTGCCACTGACAGCATCAACAAACTTTGAACTAAAGTTCCCATTGTTCCTGATTGTTTAAAAGTTAGCAAGAAACTTGGTGTTGTCAGGCTTTGTAAACAGATAAGTGATTTGTTGTTGCAGATTTATTTAACTTACTAATATCACACTATGGAAATACTCCTCTATAAAGAAAAGTGCTGCACCACAACTTTCACCAAAAAGTTTGCATTTCCATATAGCATGGCTTTTTTTTTCATTTAAATGCACCAAACACATCAAAACCTCTACTTTAAATGCTATGTATAGACTGATACAGTTGAACTTCCTCCATCAGCTGTATATTACTCCAGAAAAAGTGCATAAATATAATAGTAATGTACCACCTCTGTGTTTTAGATGCAGTATGGAAGTAGGAACATTCCTCCACTCTACGTGACAGAGTTCTAAATTGCAAGGGTTTTGGCAGGGGGTATATGAAACTCTATCTAATATCCACTGGACCCTGAAGTCTGTCTACTAGGGAATCTAACTAAACTCAAACTATCCAAAAGTGATAAGAAACTGACAGAAACCCTGCTGACGGGCGCCAAAGAAATGTATTGCTAGAAAATGGAAAGTGGCATGTTCTATAAGATATGGCAACCATTCTTAAATTACATGGAAAATGTACCAGTACACCACATGGACTCAGCTCTATATACCTGTTATACACCACATGGACTCAGCTCTATATACCTGATATTCACCACATGGACTCAGATCTATGTACCTGTTATACACCACATGGACTCAGCTCTATATACCTGTTATACACCACATGGACTCAGATCTATATACCTGATATACACCACATGGACTCAGCTCTATATATACACGATATACACCACAATGGACTCAGCTCTATATACCTGAGTGGAACTGGTGGGACGGAAGAGGTGTGAAGTTAACGTGTCTCTCTGCGCAGTTCGTATATTTAAGGTCTTGTCTTGTTTTGTTTTTAGCTTGATTTGTTTTGTCTTGCTTCATCCTGTTTTGTTATGTCTCGTATTTGGTCTTGTTGTCATGAGTCGGGTGTGTCAAGCTGTGGTTGTGTATGTCTACTCGTTTCATTTTGTTAACATCCTGTCTGTGTGTAGTTTCCCTAGTGTGTGCCGCCAGCCTTATCTTCTGTCTCCGAGCACCCAATTCCCATCTGTATCATTCCAATTCGTGTCACCTGTTGTCCGTGTTATTTAAACCGCGTGTCTTCGTCTAGTCAACGTCAGATCGTTGTCCTTGTGTCAGTACCTCGGTTTTACTTGTCTGAGCCCTAGTGAAGTTAAAGTCTTGAAAATTGTATTGTATTCTCTAGTCTTGTTGACTGTCTTTTCCCAAAGTGAATGTAGCCTCTGTTAGAGCGTTTTTGGTTTGTTGATTTCCTTGTTTGTTTATTTAAATGTTTATTCCTCGTAAGAGTGATTTTGATTTCTAGTTTTGACTCTTTGCGTTTCCCGTTGTGGGTTCCTTTTGTCAATATAGTTAAATCTATTCCCGGAGTTTTTTGACCAGCGTCTTTTGTTATATTTATAAATTAGAATATTGAATTATGATTGTAAAGTGAAGTTCTGTGTGAACCTAAAATAAATACCTTTATTTTGAATTGGAATAATCTGCTTGTGGGTTCATTGATCTTGTCGCTTCTTAACACTTGAATTGTTCTGCTGTCGCCTCTGGCCCTGCTAATGCTTGTTGGGGGCGAGGCCAAGTGGTGAATATATGTGACTGTATTGTCTAATGTAATGTTATTGTCTAATGAAAAATTAAAAAAAAATGCATGAGACACTGTCACATTTTACTGCTGCACACCTGTGTAAAATATTAAAAATAAGCTTATCTACACATGTATATACATGTATACACACTTCAATGTATACCAAGGAACACTATTCATCATCATATCAATCCATCAAAATTTACTCACATAGGACCACATCATAAAAAAACGTAATCTCATGACACTTGACATGACATGGAGGGGGGGAGAGAGAGATAGCAGTCACAAACTTTCCTGTAATTGGTAAAAAAAACAAAAACAAACTTAAATAACTACAAATATCCATAGGTGCTTACAGATGTACTCCACATGTTCCTACCATAAACCTGGAAGACGGAACTGGTCATGCTAGTCTATAATTGAGTCAACAGTGGGAGTCAACTCACGTGGTTTGTCTTAATGCAAAAGACAAATGTTTGTCTCGGTTAACACTGAATATACCTGTTCAGCTGTGGTTGTGTTCAGTAGAAGGACCAGGCTCCCCGGCTCCGAGTGAACCCTCATGAACTGCAGCAGGATGCGGTCGACCCCCATCCCCTCCGCCGCCACCAGCAGCCCGTCCGAGCCGAACAGACCCAGAAACATCTCTGTCTCAAACTCCAACAGCGGCCCCGCCATGACGGAACCACCACCGAAAGGACGGGGACGACAACAACACAGTTCCTCTTCCTTCGGGTAATTTCCACAATCCTAATGAGTACTACAGCAACATGAACCTACAACAGGCAGCACTTCTCACCTCTGTTGTTCATTGTTTTGAAGTTGCATTTCCGGTCACGTGACACCAAACGCCGGAAAATATTGTAGTCAAGACCAATACCGCCATCTAGTGATTCGGAGTACGGTTATTGCATTTTATTAATAGAATAGAATATAGCAGTAGGATGGCTGTGGCTCAGTTGGTAGAGCGGGTTGTCCAATGGCTGAAGGGTCAGCGGTTTGAATCCTGGCTCGACTGTCCACGTGTTGAAGTGCTTTGGGTACCATAAATGTGTAGGATAGTGGGAGTAATTCTATATAAGTGCAACTCATTTACCAAATGAAATAGTGCTTTGTTCATCACCATGGGGGAAATATGATGATTTTCTTTCAGCTTTTTTTTTCCTTCCGGGGGTCACCATAGCAAATTCAATTATTCACATATTTGATTTGGCAGGACTTTTTACGTCGGATGCCCTTCCTGACACAACCCACTGGATGCTCTTCCAGGGAACAGAACCTGGGTCCCCTATGTACCAACCCAGTGCTTTACCAACTGAGCTACCCAGCCGCCATCAAAAGGCATAATAAAAATGGCATCATTCAAACAGCCATTATCACTTTACCCAACTTCCCATGATATTGTTTGATAATGTACGAATTTCTCATTTCTACCAGTTATAGTAAAGATAATACAATTAATCACAAAACAGTTGCCGTTCTAATTCTATTAAACAAAACCAAACAATATTTTTTTCTAAAATAAACTATTTTAAATGCATAAATATATATGATGAATGTGTGTGAATGATGATCCTGCGATGAACTGGCGACTTGTCCAGGGTCCCCCCCTGCCTTCGCCCTCGAGTACCTGGGTTAAGCTCCAGTGACCCCTGCGACGCTGCAAAGGATGCAGCGTGGAAGACGAATGAATGAATGAATATTATCATATATGGTATATGTATTTACCATGGGGGAATATAAATACATATACTGTATATGATAATATATATTTATACATTCACATATTTTTTCTAAAATAAACTATTTTAAATATATGAATATAATTATATACAGTACATGTATTTACCATGGGGGAAATATAAATACACATACTACATATGATAATATATATTTATACATTCACATATTTTTTCTAAAATAAACTATTTTAAATGTATGAATATATTATTATATACAGTATATGTATTTACCATGGGGGAAATATAAATACATATACTGTATATGATAACATATATTTATACATTTAAAATAGTTTATTTTAGAAAAAAATATTGTTTGGTTTTTGTTTAATAGAATTAGAACTGCAACCATGAATTTGTGATAAATTTTATTATCTTTACTATAACTGGTAGAAATGAGAACTTCATACATTATGAAACAATATCATGGGAAGTGGGGTAAAGTGCTAATGGCTGTTTGAATGATGCCATTAATGCATTTTAAGATGGATTATTCCTGTAACACAGAGACAGGAGCAGAGCTTTAATATGTTTGTATAACAAAGCCTGCCAGTTGGGCTTTGTGCCACTGTTGTGTCAGCCCACATTTTTGTGCCATAAGAGAGGAGGAGGCTGAGGAGATAAGAATAGGCCTGTGTTCATGAGCGACGGCAGAAGGAGCAGGACATTTCAGAGCCCACGGCCTCGTTCACAAACACACACAGGCATGGCCGTGACTCACCGGAGGATGTAGATGTAATGTCCAAGTATCAGCCCCTGATGTTTGCATCTATCAGTCATCCATCTATCAGTCAGCATCTATCAGTCATTTTGAGCTGAGTTACATAAACAACACATGGACTCAGTAGGACTCATTGGACTCAATGTACAAGTTGTGAATTATACTTCCTGTTTTTTTTCTGCTCACTGTTGCGTTTGTTCTTCCTGTACTGTAGTTTGTAATATTTTTTCATCTATTCATTATATTTTTTTAAGTTAATGTTTCCTTCCGTATCTTTTCATATGGCATTCTTTTTTATTAATTGAATTCATTGTTTTCTTCACATTATTCTTTGTGTTGATGGTAGGATCCTTCATTAATTCATCCTTTTTCATCTGTTCTCTTTTGTTCATTCTTTTATAAATTTTCTACTGCATCAATCTTTTGTTTTTACGTTCTGTCTTTCATTTCTCTTGCTTCATTATCCCTCATCATTTTTTTCCCTCTGATTCTTTTGTTTATTTCTTTGGTTTGTTCTTTTGTTGAACTCTTAGTTGTTCCACTTGTTCAGTCATCTGTTCTTTTGTTTATTTATCTTTCCTTCTTTGTTTTTTATTTAGTTTGTTTTTTTTTAAGTTAGTTGTATACCACTGAAATAACATCAGAGGCTAGATTTGACTTACACTCTGGAAGTGTCAGTGAAGTGTATGCATGCATGTGTTTTCACACTAGTGACATCCCAAAAGCTAATTTGGTTGAATAACCTAATTTTAAATAAATGAAGAGAGAAGAACTAATGTAAAATGTACGTATGCTGATTAAGAGTCTTTTTTTTTTTTCATTTAACCAGACATACCACATTGATATCACAATCTTTTCCCCGGGGTGACCAGGGCAAGAGTTTAGCAGCACATGTCACATGCGAGGACGTGACAGTATTAAAATATACAATTTTAGAGGTGTAACAGTATTTTCAACTGCCGATGGTGTAACATAAACAAACTGAAATGGTTTTTCACTGAAAAATGCAGAGAATATTATTCAAATAAATAGTAATAAAACACTTGGGAAAGGTTGACTGTAGAGGAATATTCATTTGGATATCGCCACCAAATAGTTCTACGTCTTTAAGGGTTAACAATGGTTTTCTTTAATATTTGGGCAGTCAGGTGCTTCTGGAGGGGTTTTGGTAAATAAATGAAAACAGAGAAAATCTGAAATGAACACCAAGAATCTATCTATCTATCTATCTATCTATCTATCTATCTATCTATCTATCTATCTATCTATCTATCTATCTATCTA
>JAPTHA010000012.1:4144896-4162204 GCA_029814585.1 Gymnapogon annona | reverse complement strand
CTATCCATCCTGGTCACTCCCAGAGAGAACCTCAGCATCTTCATCTCTGCTACCTCCATCTCTGCCTCCTGTCTTTTACTCAGTGCCACTGTCTCTAGTCCGTACAACATGGCTGGTCTCACCACAGTTTTATACACCGTTCCTTTCATTTTAGCTGAAACTCTTCTATCACACATCACACCTGACACTTTCCTCCACCCATTCCATCCTGCCTGCACACGCTTCTTCACCTCTTTTCCACACTCTCCATTGCTCTGGACTGTCGACTCTAAGTACTTAAAATCCTCCACCTTCTTTATCTCTTCTCCCTGTAACTTCACTCTTCTACTTGGGTCTCTCTCGTTCCTTCCTCTTTACCACATCTAAAATAAATGCTCACTTTCAGTCTGCTTGTGATTGATGCTACAAAGTGAAGACTGAGCCCGTTTCAACTTTAGATATGACCACGGTTGTGGGTGTGGTTCACAATTTTGGATGGCAGATGATCATTAAGAAAAAAAAAAGTTGTACCTGTATGCATTGCAGGTTGGATTCTGTTGGGTTTGCCCTAGAGTGTCTGGTTTATTTCAGTTGTATATGTAAAGTGATAACTTCTATTATCATTTGGCGATTCATGAATAAAATTTGATTTGATTTGAATTAGGTCATGATGTTCACAGAATCAAAATATTTCTTCCCATTGTTACAGGACTAGATGGTATTGGAACAGCAAAATGTGGACACAGAATAATGTGGACATGAGGGAAACTATACAGATTAATGTGTGTATCATCTTTTCCATGTGTATGCATGGTTGAAACTGTTACAAACTCCTCACTCATCACATTCATATGAAGAGCTTCAAGCATGAGAATAAATAAACCCTCTCAACTGATAAATCAGATGTTGATGAATCAGTTTCTGGAATGAGGATGCCTTGGAAAATGAAAGTGATGTTCAATGCTTTGGATTCTTCAGCAGCAGTTTTAAACTCAACTCAGCATCCTACTTTCGCAGTCGTCATCTGGTGAAGCATAAAGTCATGTTTTAGTGTTTGGGCGGCTGTATTAGGTTTATTTAAATTTTCCGTGCCAACGTAACAAAATCTGGAAATGAGACGACACCGGGTTGACTGAATCCAAATGCGTCAGATTTGTTCCATTTCACATCCAGCTGAATGACTGCCAGGGGATTTCTAAAGGTCATTTCATTCTGATTTTCCGCAGACTGCTGTGTGCTTGGTGAAATGGACAGGCTGGGCCAACAGGCTGAAAGATCACGCAATGATATTGTATGTGAGGATTCATACGCAGAATCCATTTTTTTTTATCATTTAGTTATTTTCTTTAATCTTTTCCCCCCTCTGGTTTGTAGAGATCCACGCTGTCAATTTGCTTCACTAAAATGCATTGTTCTGCCTAATTTTAAATTGTGTTAATTTTAAGAAAAAAATTGATATAATAAATTTACTCATCAGTAAGATGAAGCAATAGCTGTTTTTCCAAAATATGACATGCAAATTAAATAATAAAAGCTGCAAAAAAGAATGTGAATTATGTATGTGTCCGTAAATGGAGTGGATAAACTATACTGTTTCATATTCTCAGAAAGTGGTGGTGTTTTATGTTGTAGTCGACTAACAGTAGCATTCTGAAACAGGTTGAAAACACTCCAGGCCCATTAAGGCTTGCTTTAAAGTCCATTATGGCCACTTTGTGTATGTCAAAAGATACATCCCTTTCAAATATTGTCAAGCCTTTATACTTCCACGGCTGCTCTGTGTTGGATCAATCCATCTACCAGGGAACGCCGCTCTGAATGAATGTACTCAACAAATACCAGGAAGAAAAGTCAAGTATTCTGAGGAAGAAGTTATTATTAACAAGCATGGTGATGACAGGGGTATTATAATGTTGATGTGCATAAATATGTTGGTAGTTTTTCACCATCTCACGCAATTTCTCTAAATGATTCCCTTCAAATCTCACCACTGCCCCCACGGTCCTCTGTGGTACTGCACCATATTCTCCGTTTGGGTTCAGATCCACATGATGGTTAGGGATGGACAGATTTACACACTTAATGATCGGAGAGGATGGACACGTATGCATCTGTAATGTGAACCCTGAACCGGCCTTCAAATGAAATCGCAAGTCTAGCTGCAAAGCACCCTATAATGCATTGCTCTATTTCCAAGGATAACATTGGTACACTGGTGATTTGAAACGAATGTTCTTCTGAAAAAAGCAAATCATTTGACACTTTCATTTTCAAGGTATCCTTGCTTCGGATGCCTATTTATCAACATTTCGCTTATCTTTTCAGAGGGTT
Source organism: Gymnapogon annona (assembly GCA_029814585.1). Lineage (NCBI taxonomy): Eukaryota > Metazoa > Chordata > Actinopteri > Kurtiformes > Apogonidae > Gymnapogon > Gymnapogon annona. The sequence goes on along the minus strand of JAPTHA010000012.1, from coordinate 4,159,894 downwards.
TCTTTATTCTTCTGCGTGAAGGTCTTTATGTGAATGTAATGACTGAGTGGCCCATAAAGGTCTGAGTGCTGCATGCATATGAAACAGACGATGAATACAATTACCTCTAATTTTCCTCATGTGCACATTATCACGAGCAAAGTTTTTCCCACAACAGTTTCAATAAAGGAATCTATTGATATGGGGAACCTCTGGACCTTCATTAGGTACAGATGTAACTGGAAAAAAAATAGTGGTCCAGGGTTTTTCATAGTTCGCCTCAGTTTACACAGATCTGTCCATTTGCTGCAGGTATTCTGTTCAAGTATACACATATATTAAGTATACACACACACAGACATATATATATATATATATATATTGACATGTCAATTTTTTTGTAAAATATAAATAAATATTTTGTCTCTAAAACTGAGCAGTAATAGCTGTAGGAATGACTGGTTTGAGGACTGAAGGCAGCAAGGATGTTTCATGTTCAGAAGATACGGATCCAAGAGCCGAAGCTTTGTAGTGGAACAGATGTCCTTTTGCTGCTCAGTGAGTTGTCTCTGCTAATGGTGGAGCTTTGTTTCTGTTACACAATATTTAGGACATGGGGCCAAGATGAGATTGCATCTTGAGGAACCCCTCACCCAACTGTGGCTGGTGTCAAACCAAGGCGTCAGTCTTCTCACACCTGGTGAAGGTGATGGAGGAGAGACTGTCTGTTCATTCTGAGGGAATCTTCGGGGAAACAGCGCAGATTCTCAGGCAGAAGTGACTGTATCGGCTCATCCAAGCTGAGACGTCTGATACTGTTTAGCTACTGAGTTTGGTTTTGTTGTGTTCCTGTTCTGTGGATTTGTTTGCAGTGGTTTGTTGATTTTAGACTTAGACTTAGACTTCCTTTATTATCATTGCACAGACACACACAGTGGGTCTGGCAACAAAATGTCATTGATTGGCAACTGAAAAAAGCATGGCCAAAATACGAAAGTGCAAAAGTTTTCAAAGCCATGAGTGGCTGCAGTGCAAAGATGACATCATATATCTGTCTGTGTATATATACACACACACACACAGACACACACACACACACAAATATACAACTAGTGTAATCTAGCTAAAAGTACAATATGCACTAGGTATATACATGTAATATACACACAGACAGCTTATGGTAAATATAATTAGGGAGTATAAATAATATAGACAGTGTAATATTGCACATCAATGTAAACAGTACTGTAAACAGTGTAAATATTACACAGGAATGTACTGTGAACAGTGTAAACATTGCACTTGAAGTCAAGTACAGTTCAGTAGTCTGATGGTTTGGGGAAAGAAGCTGTCACTGAATCTGGCAGTTCTCTAGTGCAGCGGTCCCCAATCTTTTTTCTGCCGCAGACCGGTTTAATGTCAGACAATATTTTCATGGACCGGCCTTTCAGCTGTGGCAGATAAAAACAACAAAACTATTTGATACGACTGTATTTTCTAAATATAATAATAAACGTGAATTCACTGTGTACTTGTATGCAACTTTATTAGCATTGTCCTCGTGACATCGCGCTAACATCATAGCGAGTATATAACAGAGTAACCACTGATTTTATCAGTTTTAACAGTGAAACTATGCGTCAAACTTCATCTTCATATCCATTTTCAAACCCTAAAAACGTTTTCAGTTCGTAGAGTCTGAGGTTACATGCTGGCGCTGGTTTCTCCTCTGTGCTTCATAATATGCGGCGCATACAGTGGTGTGACTGCAGTGACTGGGGTTGCCAGATTTGTTTTTTTCCGCTACATATTAAAGCGTGTTTAGCTAGCTTTTCTGCTGGAAGGAAGAACTGGGCATTTTCAGCTTCCAAGAATTGTGTACAGATCCTTGCAACATGGGGCCGTGCATTATCTTGCTGAAACATGAGGTGATGTTCATGGATGTATGGCACAACAATGGGCCTCAGGATCTCATCATGGTATCTCTGTGCATTCAAAATGCCATCGATAAAATGCACCTGTGTTCTTGGTCCATAACAGATGCCTGCCCATACCATAACCCCACCACCACCATGGGCCACTCGATCCACAATATTGACATCAGCAAAGCGCTCACCCACACAACGCCACACATGCCGTCTGCCATCTGCCCTGAACAATGTAAACCGAGATTCATCTGTGAAGAGAACACCTCTCACCGTGCCAGATGCCATCGAATGTGGGCACTTGCCCACTCAAGTCTGTTACGGCGACAATCTGGAATCAGGTTAAGACCCTGATGAGGGCGACGAGCATGCAGTTGAGCTTCCCTGAGATGGTTTCTGACAGTTTGTGCAGAAATTGTTTGGTTATGCAAACCAATTGTTTCAGCAGCTTTCTGAGTGGCTGGTCTCAGACGATCTTGGAAGTGAACCTGTTGGATGTGGAGGTCCTGGGCTGGTGTGGTTACACGTGGTCTGCGGCTGTGAGGCCGGTTGGATGTACTGTCATATTCTCTGAAGCGCCTTTGGAGACAGCTTATGGTGTAGAAATGAACATTCAATGCACAAGCAACACATTTGGTTGACATTCCTGCTGTCAGCATGCCAATTGCATGCTCCCTCAATGCTTGTGACATCTGTGGTATTTTGCTGTGAGACAAAACTGCACATTTCAGAGTGGCCTTTTATTGTGGACAGCCTAAGGCACACCTGTGCACTAATCATGATGTCAGATCAGCATCTTGATGTGGCACACCGGTCAGGTGGGATGGATTATCTCAGCAAAGCATAAGTATATATATATATATACATATATATGAACTTATATAAACTTATATAAATTATACATATGGGCTACATAGGAGCTGTGACAGTGATGGTACTTTGTTGGTACTGCTCCTAGAGAAGAGCCAGTTCTCTGAGAAGATTCAAACTTCTCATGAGACTCGTCATGAACCAGGGCCTTTGTGCATGTTCTCCCAGTGCAGGTAGGTTTCCTTGCATGTACTTTAATAGACAGATGTTTGAGACTGGGGTGTGTAGTGTTCCATTAACTGGGATCTGCTTTTCCTCCCACTGCTGTATTGTGTCCTCTCCTAACTTTGGGTTGTCACTTGACAAGGTTGTGGGAATTCCTCCACAGACTCCTAGTGCCTCCCATCATAGTGGTGATAGATGCCCCGCTGACAGCTGTCACTCATCCCGCTGAATAGGTTCACAGTGTCATGGTGTCATCAGGCTGCTTTGTTTGCTTTTGGTCACAACCACCACCTGTGTGATCTTTCGTACTTTGATTAAATTTGTGCTTTGTGTGTGTGATGAAGCGTCTGACAGAGGACAGAGGTTTTCAAGGAACACAAGGGAATAGGAAGAACAATTCATCTCTTAAGGCAGCATGAAATGAGCCATTTGACTCATGTTCCCACCTCATCTCTGTCATAGATGCCAAGTAGAAAACTGTGTCAGAGGAGGCAATAAACAATTTCAATTAACCTGGAAATGATAAGATTGTTTTCCATTTAAACAATAAAAGAGGGCCATGTGGCTCAGAGAGCAACATTATTTCTCCTAATGGTTTTAAAACATGAACGATGAAAGTGAAAACAAAGCTTAAGGATTTAGTAATGCAGTAATGCAAGTTTTACTGACTGAATCACTTTAAAACTGCTGCGGCCAAGGTTCTACCAAAAACAGAATATAGTAGGGTATGAATCATTGCCCTTGTTTATTTTTACTGAGCTGATGAATTTTTTTTATTAGTATTTTTTAATGTTTTAAAATCTGTCTCGTCTGTAATTTTCAAATTGTGTTGAATGAAGAGATGATGTCGACCTACTGCAGGGCTGACAAATTTATTTTAGTTCAGTACCCACATACAGATGTTATGTGGGCCAAACAAATATAATAATAACAATAAAGAATGCAGAATCCCATTATGAAAATGGTTACAGCTACAGTCACCTTAAAAATCTCACCTAATCTTTTAAAATTGCACTTATTTCAGCCAGACATAAATTCCTGGCCCAGTCAGACTATAATGCTGCTTATTGCCCCTCTCATCGGCCATCCACCAACTTGGCAGAACAGTTCAATGAAAGCATTTAAAATCAGGTTTTATACATTTCGACAACTCTATAAATTTTACCACCGTATCCTAGTTCTACAGTGTTCTAATAAGACAAATTCTTCTTAGTGCACTTTCAGCAAACCAGATTATGGCCTGTGCAGTCATAGGATATTGAATTTAGCTATTGTACTCTTAAACCACAGGAAATCCATCATGAAATGAGAAAATCGATACCCTCAGACCATCTGTTTTGGCCTCTTATGGAAAAAAAAAAAGTGAAATGTGTTTCATCACGAGTGAAGTAGAGACAAAAGACATTTTATTGAATGCACAAAAGGGAGGCAGCATTTTCTGCATGGACATGACTTGATATCATAAGCTTCTCTGCTTCCTTTTTTCAAGCGTCTACTGCATAATCCTCCATCCGCTGTTCTTTACCAGTTCCTTTCTGCGGCGCATCATAGACGTATCTGAGTGGCATTTGTGTCAGATGATGCTAATATAAAATGTTTCATTAGAACCTGCACTTCCTTGTTGCCAAAGTCCCAGTTTGCAGCTGTTTTTTTTCCTTTCTGTTGCTGAATAAACCGCAACCGTAACCGACTGAAAGTTGCTTTAACGCGCATCATCTATATACGAAGTTACACCACACGTCCTGTGGTGATTCACCAATCACCACAGGACATTTCATCACTCCGGGGAATCCTGTCACTTATCGCCCCTTCCACACAGCCTCACACTGTCTCCCGCTGCGATGCTGTTTTTCATTATCTCTCCTTTACATTGTCACTCGCTCTGTGTTTTTGTGTGTGCAGAGAGAGAGCGTCAGCTCCAGAGCTAAGTGATTAATTAGTAACAACATAACTTGCTTTACCTTGACAGTTCATCTGTGCGGCTTTAAGGCCTTTGAGTTGAGCTCATAGCTCAGCAGTTTAGTGCTGAGATGAAAAGCAGCCGGAAACTGCAGGACACAAACCAAAACAGTCTACGGTGATGCAGTTTCCCCTTTTTCTGCTGCTGTGGAGGAACGTCAGGCCATCTGGGCAGTGTGAGTTTGTGTGGCCAAGAATGTTTCAAATGTGAACATTCAAACTGAGGTCCATCTTCCGATGTTGTCGGCGTTGCTTCACGCTGTCATTTTTAGAACAGACTGAACTGCATGATGTACCTCTACATGTATGTCCAACCTTCATCTGCATACACTGCACTTCCCTACTCGTGCACTTCAGAATGTATAAATGCTTTAAAAAACAAAAAAAGAACTTCTTTAGTCTTTTCTTTTCTATTTGTTTTATGTCAATTGGTGTTGCGAGTCTTGTGTAAATTCCCATTGATTAGGATCATCATATAAAAAAGTCTATATACAGCCTAGTCCATACTAAAAGCTGGTTTGACTCAATCCCTTTGGTCTCACCAAACATAGTCTACTCAGTGGTTCAATGGAAGAAAGTGTTTTATAATCATGTGTTTCCTTTTACAATAAAAATCTCAACAATACCCAACTACCTGGGAAGCTTAAGTCCTGGTGTTTCCAGTTTGGACTACTACTACGGGTGTTGTGGCCCTTGGCAATCTACGAGGTGCCTGTCTCAACAGTGGATAAGCTGGAGAAAAAAGTCACGGCCCACATCAAGAAGTGGCTTGGAGTCCCGCTCTGCCTCACCACCATAGGCCTCTATGGAGACAGTGCCCTCAAATTGCCCTTTACCAGCCTTACAGAGGAGTTCAAGTGTGCTAAAACACGACTGCACATTACCTTGAACGAATCCAAAGACCCAGTGGTTAGGGAAACTGCACCAACTCTGGCTACTGGCCGAAAGTGGACTCCAGCAAGAGCAGTGGAAGAGACAACGGCAGCCCTCAGACACGCTGATGTTGTGGGGAATGTTCAGCAAGGAAAAGGAGGCCTTGCACTAATAGCTAGCTGTCCAGCCTGGAGAAATGCCACTGCGCCAGCAAGAAGGAAGATGGTGGTGGAGGAAGTGCGGTGTCAGGAGGAGGCAGCAAGAGGGGCCAAGGCAGTCGCCCTTGGAAAACAAGGCTTGTGGACACGGTGGGAAGGTGTCGAAAGGAAGAAGTTGAGCTGGAGGGATGTACTGGCCATGGATGCGAGGAGCTTGTGTTTCACTATCAGAGCTACCTACGATGTCCTCCCAACACCAACTAATCTCCACCAGTGGTTCAAGATCCTGCGTGCGTCCAGTGCACCAAGCCAGACTCCCTTAGACACATACTCAGAGGGTGCAAAACCTGCCTCACCCAAGGTCGGTACACTTGGTGTCACAACCAAGTCTTGAGGAGCATTGCTTCCACTCTGGAGGGCAAGCGAACCAACATCAATGCCCTGCCACTGCCAACACCTAATACCTCATGGGGAACCGCTTTGTCCGCGAAGGGGCCACAGCTACCAGGAGAAATCGTACACCATCAGAGAGAAGCCTGCTGTTCCCAGCACGCGACTGGAAAATGCTGGCAGATGTCGGCAAACAGCTGGTGTTCCCCTCAGAAATCGCCACTACCACCTTGAGGCCTGACCTAGTTCTCTGGTCCCCTTCCCTTAAAAAGGTATACATCATCAAGCTTAGAGGAGGCATACGAGAGGAAACACCTGCGGTATTCCGAGGTTGCAGCTGAAGCTCAACGGCGTGGCTGGAACGCTGAAGTCCACCCGGTGGAAATTGGGTGCAGAGGCTTTGTGGGAACATCTTACACAAAACTCTTGAGGGACTTGGGAGTCAGGGGCCAGAGCCAGCGTACAGCTGTCAAAGCCGTGTCAGAGGCAGCCAGTGGCTATGGTTGAAGAGGAACGACCCAAGTTGGGCCCCCAAGTAGCAGTTCAGGGAGGTTTGCAGTCAGCCTTGGCCTGACTCATTGGCAATGGATACCCCTGCCATGCATAGTCCCCCTGAGAGTTCTGCCGCGTTACACCAAGGCAAGGGTTGTGGCTAATTGGGTTTGGGACGCAAGCTCAGGTCTGATCATCCTGCAGCTGGCCACCCCTGGAAAGGGTGTATAGTGTCAAAGGCCGAAACACCCAATCACCCAGAGGAACACTACTGATGATGTGTACCCGTAAATGTATTACTTCAATTTTTACCACCAACCATTCACCAAGGAGTTTTTTTTTGCATGTGCTTGCATAAGAATATTACCAACTAATTCTGTGGTTTCTGGAATCACTTTGCCGTCCATGGTGAATGCAAAGAGAATTTAAGATATTAAAATGTATAAATAAAATAATTTGACAATAACAATAAAACAAACAAAACAAAGTGTTATTTAAGAATGGCATGCAAATGACAATGAGCATAAAAAAACGAGCATATTAAATAATTAGCGGAAAAGTACACATTTGCATATATGTGTAATATCTGATTAATTTGTGCAACAAATGCAAAACTACCTTAGATAACTAAGATGTTAAATATGCAAAACTGTCAAAATGAACAGTATGATATATGTGCAACTGAAACCCAACAAATGAAATACGTTTTCAAAGATTGTCTCTAATTCCATTCTGATTGTAGCCTCTTCAAATATGAACGAGGCTGGTGATTGGAGGTTATTTGCTACAGTTTCAGTTACAGTTTCAGTTTCCATTTCTCACAAAACAGCAAAGACATTCAAAAGAACAAACATCTCCTGTCTATTTGTGGTGGACTCGACTGCGTTGGTGTTGCCTCATAAGAACGTACTCGGAGACAAACACAAACTTATGAGACGTGATCTGAGCAGAGTAAGTGTCATTGTACACACACTGAACAAAGCACACTCTCACACTATGACACCACCAGCAGGTCATACTGATACATCTTACTCCAACATACCAAGAACGCAGTTTCAGTGAGGAAGTGAGTTCAAAGACAAGGGACCAAAACGAAAGGAAATGCATATTAAATTGGATCAGTGCAGATTGAAACTGTCTCTTTTCTGCCTAAATGACTTTCCATCTTGCTGTTTAATCTACTTCCTTTTCTCTTCCTTTTCCACTTTCCATTCCTCATTCTCCCCTCTTCTTCTTAACTTCTTTCATATCCCTCAGATAATCAGGCGGCACTTGAGGCACTTTTCAGAATGTGTATTCACTTAGCGAAGAATCGTTGGAGTCCAGGAACAGGAATTTACAATTATTTGTCAGGACCGACGTTGCGAAAAGAACAAGGCTGAAGAGAGTCCTCTGAATTCCCACACATCTTTGAACATTTGGCTTTGCTTTAAAGTCAGGCTGTGTAGTTCAAGACTTTCCTGTTACTCTTGTATACACTCTGTGTTGAAGTTAGTGCAGCTTGTCCTTCCATTGCTACATTGGGGGATGGGTTTAATTACTTTCATTTTTGCATCTTCCAAAGGATGTGCACCTTTAGGCATCGTTATGTAACATAAGTGTGGAGGAAAGGCCTGTGAGGGCTCAATGACCAATCCATTATTGCAACTGTATGGAAGAGCTTTTGTGTGTTAGTATGTGGGGTGAAACTGTGGAACAGTCTGGACTTTGATCACAAGCAATGCCAAAGAATCCACTTTTTTAAATCAAGTCACAAACATATGGTTTGGTCACAATGCAGAGAGGGAAGGGCTCATTATTAACTATAAAGACCCGCTCAAAGTTCTCTCTATTGGGCCATTCCATTGTTGGCTCCTCCTACCATTGTTGGCATGTCCTTATTGTTTATCATTGTCAGTATGTCACTTCTATTACAATTGTTGATGTGTGCGCGAGTTATTTTACAATAGTTGGTGTGTCAGTTCTATTGCCATTGTTGGTTTGCACTTGTTGTTGAATTATATTTTATTATAAGTTGTTGACTATCAATTGGATAATTACTGAGTGTAATAGGCATTAGTATTTCCAATTTCTGGTTATTCTGTAATTTGGATTATTAGGACTCCGTGTACATTTAATTAGTGGTGCGCTATGCATTTCAAACCTCCTCCTGCAGTCATGCCCTGCCCAACTTAATCCACCTCTCACCATAATTAGGATGCCATGGCTCTATACATTTAAACTAAAACACAGTACAACTGGGCATTGCATCACCTTAACATAAAGTCAAGTACAACAGAGTTATATTAGTCTACTGAGTTTTATTCACTCCACTAACAGTATGAGCTTTAACAACTTTGTTCACAAAACAGTGCAGGACGCACTGTCAAATCAAATCAATCAATCAATCAAGTCGCACCCAAAGCAGCATCAGAGAAACATGACGATACAGAGGCATTCCCAGCCATACAATTGGCTTCTCTCAGCCTGCCAGCCAGGGGTACCATTCATAGTTAGAAACATGAAAGTGGCAGATAAATCCCTTTCTCTGCTGAGCCAAGTTTGCTAATGTCGGAGTCAGCCGGCCTCCCTTTAGAGTGTCTAGCTTTTCTTGAGAAGTTTTTCTTGACAATCGCGCTGTAACTAAATCTGCAACCAAATTGATATCTTCGCCTCCTTCAGCCATTGCCGGTTGAAAAACTTAAACAACTTGTTGCACTACACAAATTAGCAATTTCTTTATTTCCTGTTTATGACATTGACATATCTGCTCAGAACTGCTGCTCTGCACAGCTTTGCATTGCTCCACCTCTGTCTATCGCGTATCCAATCAAAAGACATGCACACACTGATGCTGTAAGCCTGCTAGCTGGCCCCAGTGAAGCCAATTTGACGCTGATTGGTTAACATCACAGGTCCGTTCACTTGAAGCTACCATGCACCAGCACTGTTGCTTCTGAAGGTCTAAAGGTAGATTTTGGACCCTGGTGAAACATGATAGCTGAATAATGATTGGATAAAAACTCTAACATAAACGCTAGCCCTCCATAACTCCACCTGGGGCTGGAAGCTGAGCAACCAATTTAGGAAAGCTATGAAACAAAGAGTATAGACTATGGGTAATAATTAAATAATTATTTATGGAAAAAAATATTTATTATACATAATATTATATATTATATATATTATAATATATTATAATGTATTTATTTAGGCCAGAAGAGAAGGCCTTGCTGGCCTTGAGGATCCACCACTACATTTAATTGATCATTAAATATTATTAAGGAAGCTTAAATTATGTGTTGTGTTGTAATAATGAGAAGAGTGAGTATATGTTTTTCTTCTCTCCACTCCTCTAAAAGCTATACAAATGAATGTTATGTTTTACTACGTACATGGAAACTATTGCACTCTATTGGTCACCTTTATTTAATAGCTTGTGTTCTGGTTCCTTGTGTTGAGTCATTGTTATGTTTTTGTTTTTTCCTACTGCTCAAAATAAACAATAAACAAGCAATTAAAATGTACTTGATAGACAATATACATAGTGGTGCCCAAAAATCATCAGTATCCAAGTTTAAAAATACTGATACTTGTAGTTGTATGCACATGGTTATGTTGAAGAGTAAAGTCTCATATTCAACATGTATTAAAATTGAATCACTGCTTATTTAATTAGTGGAACACATCATTTAACTTCTAGGCTACGAATTATAATAACACATCTGTTGGTGGTGAACACCACGTAGTAGAATAAAGTGGTTCTCAAAGTCCCCAAACATTTGCTTTGAAGTAGTGGAAATGCATGTAATGTCAGAGTTCAGTGGTTTGTTAAGGCTTTACTCAGTGGCATTTTTGGTATTAAGGCTATACTCAGGGGATTTTCTAATGTTACAAAGTACAATACTTGGCTCAAAGCGTAGTCGAGTGAAAGTAAAATGACCTATTTCAAAAACTACTTAAAAAAATGTCAAGTTGCTCACGAAAACTACTCAAATAAAGTAAATGTCCATCCATCCATCCATCCATCCATCTTCAACCGCTTATCCAGGTCTGGGTCGCGGGGGCAGCAGTCTAAGCAGGGAGGCCCAGACCTCCCTCTCCCCAGACACTTGCTCCAGTTCTTCCGGAGGGACCCCAGGGCGTTCCCAAGCCAGTCCCTCCAGCGTGTTCCTCCAGTGTGTCCTGGGTCTGCCCCAGGGTCACTTCCCGGAGGGACATGCCCGGAACACCTCCCTAGGGAGGCATCCCGGGCTCCTCACCCTATCTTTATGGGTGCGCCCGGCCACCCTGCGGAGGAAACTCATTTCAACCGCTTGTATCCGGGATCTTTTCCTTTTGGTCATGACCCAAAGTTCATGACCATAGGTGAGGGTAGGAACGTAGATCAACTGATAAATTGAGAGCCTCGCCTTCCAGCCCCTCTCCCTCTTCACCACGACGGACCGATACAGTGATCGCATCACTGCAGACGCTGCACCGATCCGTCTGTGAATCTCATGTTTCATTTTGCCCCCACTCGTGAAGAAGACTCCGAGATACTTAAACTCCTCCACTTGGGGCAGGGACTCCCCACCGACGCGGAGAGGGAACACCACGTCTCTCCGGTCGAGAACCATGGCCTCGGATTTGGAGGTGCTGATCTTGATCCCAGCAGTGTCACACTCAGCTGCCAACCGCCCGAGTGCATGCTGAAGGTCCAGGTCTGACGGAGCTAACAGGACCACATCATCTGCAAAAAGCAGAGACGAGATCCTGAGGTCCCCAAACTGGACCCCCTCCAGCACCTGGCTGCGCCTAGAAATTCTGTCCATGTAAGTGATGAACAGAACCGGTGACAAAGGGCAGCCCTGCCGGAGTCCAACACACACTGGGAACGAGTCTGACTTGCTGCCGACAATGTGAACCAAGCTCCTGCTCCGAGAGTACAGGGACTGGATAGCCCTTAGCTGTAAATGTATATAATAAATTTTAAAAAAAAATAAAGTAAATGTAATTCGTTATTTTCCGCCTCTGGAAAATGTCACTGTTTCCATGGTAACTACAGAGCCTCTGAATGTCCAACTGGGCCATATCTGATGACAACACACTGCACTTTAGACCAATTATTCACACGTGTTAAGGGGATTAATAGATATTAAACAGTATTAAACAGTTGAGATCAGTGAATAGTTTTGGTCACCAGTGGACGTTTGGGTTTTAATGGGTTAATATATGTCTAATGGGTTACATTTGGACAGTCTTTAGAAGCTGTACCACGTATCATGTTAAAATTGTGTCAGGTACACAGGGGCGACGTCTACTGTAGCCTGTGTTATTCCCACTTTTGAACGTTGCCTCTGCTCCCTGGTCACTTCAGAGACACTTTGGATTTTCTGTGCTTATCCCAGTTTGTTACACAGTACCTGACACCAAGATTCAAGATGTAGCCATAAAGAACTGTTGAGAGAAAAACACAATCTCTTTGTTATCGGTCACAATAAATACATTTGACCAGTGGCGGTTGAGTATTTCGGGTGTTAACTCATTCAAGTGGAACCGCAAATACAGGCACGGGTTTTCACGTTTTAGGTTTAACATTTAAAGATATGTGAAAGTGTTTATTGTTTTAACACTTGACACTTTTCAACGTTGTCCTTCAGAAATGTAATTCAAATGGCATTTTCTATGTACTGACAACAATGTATCTAGTCATAGTTTTACTACCTTTGATCTTAGTGAACAAAACACGTTCACTAATTGAACTTTAAAATTTTTCTGCCATCACTATAAATTCAAGGTTACAGAATTTTGCACATCCACTCTTCACCCTGACCATGCCCCTGCCGACACCAGATTCAGTGATTACTTTAAGGTTGTCTGGAGACATGGATGTCTCGCTATAGTTATGAGAAATCTGGACATTTCAGTGATGTAAAATAAAGCAATGATTCACAACGAGTGCTGATTTAGAGTGATTTTACAACTACTGTGGGGTGTTGTTAAAACCCCCATAACTGTGAAATACCTATAAACTGTGGTTACATTAAATCAAAATAGGGAAAAAAAAATGCAATGTCGTACTAATAATAAATGCTCTTCTCCCACCAGACATTTATTGGAAATATTTTTAAGAGCAGGGGTTGTCAGTATTCATCTAGACAAACACAGCATTGTGCATCATTATGGAGTGATGATTTGGGATAGTACTTCTCATCAAGGCCATTGGAGTCAGAAAAGGTGTATTTTGAATGCACACCATCAATAACAAGGATGTCACTCATCATTTCAATGTGAGCGACAGTTACCTCACAGGGATATTGACATTTGTAACCCCTTTGCAATACATTTTTGCTTCCATTTATGTCTCCTCCCTTTAGGCAGCAGCACACCGTGTATGTACATGAACCACAGAGTCTTATGACCGCTTGTAACTTCCAATATTCTTTTGTTAATTTAATACACCCTCCTCTTTAATCCAATCTATTTCTTTCCCTGGGTATTTCTAATCCATATGTTTGATGCGATATTACTGATGTGACGCACTGTGTAGGCGTGTGCGATTATAGAATATTTCAATGTCATCTGTATTTCAAGATTACACAAATGCACTGTGAAAAAAAAACCCTTAATTGTCATGTAATGGACTGCAGATGCTACATATGAGTGCAGTCCCTACTGGATTGAGTCCAGAAGTGTATTAGACACCTTGGCATGTAATGGGCGGCAGCTGCAGATGATGTACACACATGCATGTGCTGAGAACTGTGGAGGGCAAGCTACACTTATAAAGGCGTATTAATAAAAAAAAACAAAACAACAAAAGCAGCAGGTGGCCCACCCCCCTGGACCTGACTGTAACCTTTTCCTGCTGCGTGTCCTTGTGTCCACAGAGGGAGGCCAGATCAATAACAATGTGGGAGCAGCCTTGAACATGGGCCAGCAGCACCCTTACCCTGCACTCAGCCAACTGGCTCACGTCTACGAGCAGCAGCAGCAGCAGCAGCAACAACAGCAGCAACAACAGCAGCAGAACAAGGATCTCAACAAGTACGCTTCCCTAAAGGCTGTGGGTGAGTGTCTGTCAATGCCTTGTATTGTTCTAGTCCAAACAGTTACAGTGGGAGATGGGCAGCAGAGTCCCAGTGCCTGCTGCGGTGTTTGTGTTTCTTTTTCTTTTTTTTTCTCTAAAGGATGCTTCATCACTGTAGTGTATCTTGGGCTTCCCCCATTTGTAGTTATTGGTTAAATCACCGTCTGATGCATGCTGAGTTGGCAGAATGAAATGACAATTAGAGCTGGTTTTCATTTATTAATCTTGCTATTAATGCTTTTGTACAACTGACTTGCATTTCCTTTAAATTCAGACATATCTATAGCCAGTGACTTCTATTATCTGCTCAGGTTTTCCTCAGACCATGCAATGATCAAAATAATTTAAATATAAATTTTTTCCATGATAGTTTGCCTCAAATCAGACAAGTAAAACAGGTGACACTACATTCATTGTTTATTGTTTTCTTTGTTTACTGTCCTCTGCATGGAAAATGGGAAACACGAAACATGACATGGAAAACAAAAAGTAAATAAATAACTGAAAATAGAAAAAAAAATAAAAATAAAAACACTCAAAATTAGATTTATAATGTCCACTCTATTATATGGGGATATTTGCAAACTTCACAACTGATGTAATGGATAGAACATGACATTTTTTTTTATCTATTACCTCTTCATCTGTTATAATTCATGACGATAATGTACTGACAAATACACTATTGCCCATCAGGTCAAAAATGCTTTAACCTCTACTACTGAAATTAATCTGACAGTGGGATTATATAATTACTACACCAGGTCAAAGGTCATTAGTGATGTGTATAAACTGGAATATAAAAGGAGGAATGTATGAGAATTATTGAGCCAAATCATTTCACCTTTATGGCTGACAGTGCGTGTATTCCACATAGTGTCACATGTCACTAGTCTACTTAAACTAAAATGCCAGCGCCACTCCTGACTGAGCTGCAGTTTGGCTGTAGATTCAGTTCTGTTTTCCAGGGGTTCAGGATCGATATGACTTTGCTATATCAACCCTTTGGAACATGCTATGACAGATGTTATTGATTGCGATTCCAAAGTGGACCTGCTGGAAGACACACACACACACACACACACACACACACACACACACACACACACACACACACACACACACACACACACACA
>JAPTHA010000012.1:4130922-4142471 GCA_029814585.1 Gymnapogon annona | reverse complement strand
TTACATAACTCCACATGTGTTCATTCATAGTTTTGATGCCTTCAGTGAGAATCTACAATGTAAATAGTCATGAAAATGCATTGAATGAGAAGGTGTGTCCAAACCTTTGGCCTGTAGTGTATAGAAATGTACACATATATGTAAACACACTTATAGATTCATTTGTTATCATCACCAGCATGGTTTCCATCGTCTTTCACCCAGAAATAGGCTGAATAAACTCACAGTGGAAACAATAACTGATACAAATCCCATTAAACAACTGAGACAGATAATCACAGGACCTCTGTGTTTGTGAAAATGAGTTTAGTCATTTTAAGTCTAATTACATTATAATTTGAAATAGTACAGATTCCAGACTTAGTCCTAATTACTAGAGGTACATGTGTAATACTGTGTGAAAGGGTTGTGAGTGAAAACACTGTGTAGTTTGTAAAATATTGTGCTTTAGTTTGAAAAAGACAAATGGAGTCATTTAGTCTGAGCTCTCGAATCTTCCCTTAACAATTCAAAAGTGAGATGTATGTCTAAAAATAAAACTGTATAAATAGCTTCTGAGACACATTTGAAAAACAGGAGCAAGTAAATGTGTGAACTTAGTTGAAGATGCATTTTATTTTTTGTTCATTAATTTAATCTAATCTAAAAATGGAGAGAAATGAAAAGTCATGTTACTATATTCTAGATTAAGAACCACTGTGTTTTCTACTGAGGCTTGGAGGGTGTTCGGACAAATGTCTCTAAATTCACACAATGAATCTTTTATACACACACACACACACACACACACACACACACACACACCATATTTTTTGGACTATAAATTGCTGTTTTTTTCATATTTAGATTTGGATTCAGATTAGACTCCAGAGTGACTTATATGTGAAATTATTAACACATTATTATATCATTTCACGCTATTTTCACTGACAAACGCAAGAGGGCCCTCTAGGCAAAAATGGAATGGAAAAGAAAATCATATTCTGCAGATTACAAGCTGGAAGTAGTGAAATATGCAGTTGAAAACGGTAATCAAGCAGCAGAAAGATCCTCCTGGAAGTCATTGGATGGATCAACAAAGCATGGGCTTCAGTGACATCCGAAACCATTCTGTTGGTATTCAGAAAGGACAGAATAATAAAAGAAACACAGCTGACGATGAGTCCGATGAAAGCGACATAGAGGAGGAAGCAGCACCTCGTCTACTTCCGGAGTTGGCGGAGTTGTTTAGAAGTGACACCGAAGATGAAGAGTTCATTGGAGTTAGTGATTTAGAGTGGCACTGATGGTTTGGTAAACTTGTTAGCTTGTCCTTTATGCTATAGTTATCTGAATAACTGTTGATATGTTACGTTAACATACCAGGCACATTCTCAGTCTATTGTTTATGCGTCATGTAACGTTAGTTGAATGTGTTACGTTAGCATACTGTACACCTATTCAGCCTGTTGTTCTCTGTTCTATTTTTATTTCAAATTGCAATTTCAAGATGAAATGTCTGTTCTTGGTGTAGGATTTTATCAAATAAATTTCCCCCAAAAAATGCGACTTATACTCGAGTGCGACTTATATATGTTTTTTTGTTATTTATTATGCATTTTTTGGCAGGTGCAACATATACTCGACTTATAGTTTGGAATATAGATAAATATAGATTAAAGTCCCTCTTCATCTGACACAGAGATCCTTTGAAATACATCTCAATTACACCCAAACCTTTATCAAAATTTCAGTTAGACAGCAGTTGTGAAGCACTTTTACTCTTTTGCCTGTTTTACATTGAATGAGTCCCGACAGCAGTGAAGGTCTGGAGGGCATAATATTTAAAGGCCAGCGAGGCTAGGTGCCAGTAAATGGATGGAAGTCAAGTGAAGTGTACACACACTCCGGTTAATGGGATGGATTATGTACAACTCCCATTTACAACCTACAAGTTGTTCTACATTTCTCTCTCTCTCTCTCTCTCCCTCTCTCTCTATCTGTCTCTCTCTCTCTCTCTGCTGGTTCCCAGGCTCCGAGATATTGTACAAACTACATTTAAACCCTTTTAAACACCTCTGATCTCCTCCATTCCGCAGTTGAACTCATTCTGTATCTGTAGATTTCAAAAGTCCTCCAACATTCTGAGAGTTTCCTTTCCTCCAGGTTTGCTCTTCTTGACCTTCAACATCAGTCTTCCACTCCCTTGCCGTCATCCTCCTCCTCCTTCTCGTCATCTCGCTTTCATTTTCTCTCACCTTTTTCTCCCCCTCCCACCATTCTTCTTGTCCTTCTCCCATTTTCACCTTATCCTCCTCCCACATCGCTGCCTTTATCATCTGCTTCCTGCCCTCACCTCGGCATTTTCCCTATTTTTCAGCTCTTTTTCTTCTTTTGTCTTTTTCTCCCCTTCTCTCCGCCCGTTCAATCCATCACGCTCCATATCTCCCCTTAAAGAACCTTTGGGCTGCTAATCTCGATCCTCCCTCATAGCGGCTGATATCTGATTCCCTTTCTGTAATTGAAGCCCCCCACCCCCCCACGCCCCCCGGCTCACACTTGACTGACAGATTTCTATTCCACAAGTGGTATTCAAAGAGGCTCCTATGAAATGATTGGAAAGCTCTCCGGAGATATACACACAAGACCAGTCTCGGAAATCCAGGAAGCCAACCGCCATTACTGAGAGGAAATGATAGAAATGTCATGCAGAAATTGCGTGCACATGGAACAAAGGCGGGGAAGAGATAAATAGTGGCAAACAAAATGCCAGCAGTGGCACTTTGTGAAGTCACCCTTGTTGCGATTTTGGTGAGTCTTGAGCAACGCAAATAGAGTTGTTGTTTTTTTCCCCTCTTTTTCTTTTGCCGTACACCGCACAGTTTAACTCAGCTTGTTTACCCCATGAGAAATAAAATTGTACATCTATAAAAGCCACTTTCTGCTCCCTCCCTCCCTTCCACCCTTCCTCCCTCCCTCCTCTTCCCACTTTTCTTTAATTGCTTCAGCCACTTTCCCAATGGTCTCCCATCCTGCTGATAAGCTACACTCCTGTCAATCAATAGCCATCTCCACCATCCCTCTGTGCATCCATATAAGGTCGCTTTATCGAATTTTAACAACAGACGAGCAACAAACCTTCTAATGAAGGTCCCTGAACAGGGACCTGTAGCTGTGACCCTCATAGAGGTTCCCCGATGTCCTCTATGTCTACAAAAACAGCAATTACGGGCCCGTGTCACCTGCACATATATGCCACGCAGATCTACAACTGCCAGAAAGCTCGAGGAGGTGCCTGAATTCCTGCAGTACAACTTAACAATTAGCTTTCAAGGACAGGCTGGAGAACAGGTGTCACATCAAGTGTCCAATTCCACATCTCAAGTGCATCTGATCATAAATGATGATGTTGTGATAATAATATGCAAATAATGATGACAAATTGTCCTCTTTGTTTGAGTGTGAATTTTTCTTTTAATGACATGAAAATATTTACACTTGCAAGCTATCACTTCATAAAGCACAACCTGAACAAATATCAACAACCTGAAGCGAGTGTGATTTTAACAGTACTCCGCCTGTTACCAAATGCTTTGTGTATTTGTGGATCCACTGTGACATCTAAGATGCGATAAACATGTGAAAATGATCAATTGAGGAATCATATTGTTAAAATTGCCTTTAATTTTCTTAAGAAATGCCACATATTTAAAGGCATTTTGCAGATGTAAATATTTTCCTTAATATATTTAAATTAAATTGCAACTTTTTTCACTCAGAATGGAATTGGCATTATTCATAGGTATTCTAAGATTGTTTTACTGGTGCAGCTCACTTGAGTTCAAATTAAACAGTGTTTGACTACTGAGCTAAAATGAGTTTAACAGCTGTGGTTTAACTCTTTCATGCATAGTGGTCACTACAGTGAACGACGACTTTAAAATGGTTTTCTCTTAGATAAATGGGTCTTAATGTCACAGCTGACAAAAAAATGAAGTAGGTTATCACAATTCAAGCATGAAAAGCCCAGAGAGTACTCCTAACCGTTCTTGAAAATAACTAGTTGTGCTGCTGGTGCTCAAAGTTGTACGCATATTAAGTCTGATGTGGCTTTGGATGAGTTTAGTTCCCATCATGCATCATGCTGCTCACATTCATAAGGTCCATCATTGTGCAGCTGCTTTATACAGCCAGCGGCTCACAGGTGGTACACAATATTCTCACTACCACCAACTCTGTTTGTTGCTCAAATCCCTCATAGCAAAAGCATCTTTATGTGTATTAAATATTATTTGGGGGGGAAAAAGGAAAGAAAACCCAACTTGTTTGATTAGAATGTAGATTGCAACCATACATCCTCATACCGCAGCTGTGATTTAATCTTCAAGAATCCTCTTTACATGCAAATGAGTCTGAGACACAAATAGAAATTTCCAAACTCCTTTTGTTTATTAGATTGTCACAACAAGAAGCAATACTCTTAAAATACTGTGTGATGTTAACTTCTGCGGTGTGTTTGATACACAAATTACAAGTAGTAATTTGCATTTTCTGTAGGAACACATTATGGACAGATGTTTGCCCAGCGGAGCTGGTTCAGATTACACCTCACAGAGTCAACACTGGATATCTTTATTTAATTTGTCAGAATCCGAATCAGAACAACCTTTATTTATCCCTGAGGGGCAATTAATAATGGCAAAAACTGGCACAGAAGCAAGAAGGGGAAATAAATAAAATGAAAATAACTAAATGACACTAACACTACATTACATAAGGCTCCAAATTATTATTATTTGTTTTTATTTTATTGTTACTGTAACCTCTTAGAGTTAAGGAGGAGAATCGTGTTGGGCACAAAAGTCACTCTGGGTCACTCTGCACCCTGTTCTCTGGGTCTTACAAGCATTGACAGCAAAACCTGCAACCACATGGTGACCATTCAACAGTGGAAAACAGCATGTGTCCTGCTAAAGAAAACAGACCCTCATTTTTAACCCTTTTGTGCATAATGGTCATTACAGTGAACATCTATTTTAAGCTTGTTTTTTCATATATGAATGAGTATTAAAGTCACAGTTGACAAAAAACCCTGAGGTAAGTCATCATAAGCCATGTATGAAAGGGTTAAAGAAAGTAAAAAACAAACCAGTGCTCTGAACACAGAACTAATGCATGTTTCTGAGTGGGACAGGGATCTGCCCACCATGGGGTATTATTACTTATCATAGAAAATACTGTAAAAATAATGAAAAAAGCCAGTTATATTTCTTCACAGATTAACATTTTAAACGTTGGTGTCTTTGTTTTTGTCTGGGCATCGTGCTGGTGTATAAGGTTAGCACTTCTACCGCTGAGTGTGCCTGTTATGCTCTGTTTTCTCCTACTCCCACTACTATAAAAAACAACTATATGTTGGAAAATTATCCTGTCAGGGCCGTTCACCAACACACTGAGGAGGATCTAGAGCTGATCCACAGGCAGCTCACTGGGCACGTGTGTATTAGGATGGGTCAAATGCAAAAACTGGATTTTCCTACGTGGGTAATTCTGTGGGTTGACCTTGAACCCTTTTCACAGTAGCTACTGTGTTACTAACTAACATTAGTTGTCAACATCAGAATCCTTTCCTAGCATTATCTCTCTAGTCATGACCGGCATTCCAGTCTATTGTGTTTCTTAACTTGAACTAAAATGGTTTCGGAACACACACAAATGGTATGTTTGGTATTTTTTTTATGGGGACCTCTGGTTTATTAAAATGACAT
The DNA here is from genome assembly GCA_029814585.1 of Gymnapogon annona. Lineage (NCBI taxonomy): Eukaryota > Metazoa > Chordata > Actinopteri > Kurtiformes > Apogonidae > Gymnapogon > Gymnapogon annona. The sequence goes on along the minus strand of JAPTHA010000012.1, from coordinate 4,136,724 downwards.
ACATACATGTTTTCCAGTTCTCCCAGACTCTGATAGATTGGTATTTTTACGATAAACAATGGTAAAAATCCAATATCTGTCAGGGATCAGACAGACGAGGACCACAAATGTGTCATATTTCAACAGTTTATTGAATGTGTCAGATTCCAGTCCTCGAGGGCCAGTGTCCTGCATGTTTTGGATGTTTCCCTCTTCCATCACACCTGGTTCAATCAATGATCATCTCATCACCAAGCTCTGCAGAAGCTTGGTAATGATGTAATCACATCCAGGTGTGCTTGGAAGAGGGAAACATCTAAAATGTGTAGGACACCGGCCCTCGAGGACCGGAGTCCGACACCCCTGGTGTAGACAGAGAGGCAGGTTAATGCAGAGTAGTCAGGTGAGCTGGGTTTGTAGAGTAATACGGCAGGCTGGGTTTGTAGAGTAATCAGGTGGAGCTGGATTTGTAGAGAAATCCCGCAGGCTGGTTTAGCAGAGTAGTCAGATATGCAGGTTTCACAGGAGTGCAGTCAGGCTAACTTGTCAGACAATCTGACAAAGGGTGGTCTGAAGACAGGGCCTTATAATGTAGAGACTGATTGGTAGGTAATGCAGTGCAGCTGGCAGGTTAATCAGAGTACAGGAGTAGAGACAGGTGTGGCTGATAGGTAGATGGTTGGAAACAATAGTGCTGATTAACAGGCAGAGAGAGAGGGCTCATGGCAGTATCAATCAATCAATGGGAACACGCACAGTTTAACCCTGTTGTGTATTAATTATGATAACCTCTTTTATGATTTTATGTCAACTGTGATATTCAGACTCATTCATATAAGAGACAACAACTTTAAAATAGCCGTTCCACCGTAGTGACCACTAAGCATGAGAGGGTTAATTGGCAAAATCAAATTGCAACAATAAATAATAGCTGATCAAAGACCTGTGTGTTCTGTCAGATTATTGTTAAACAAAACATTGCCGTGGTGGTATAGCATTGGCTAATACAAAGCAGTATGAAACACTGTAATAATCCTAGTGAAGTCAAGGTGTTATTGATGATTGGGTTCTTCAGAAAAGCAGGGTCTGATTCCTTCCTGATGCATAATGTTAATCTCAGTGGGACACTGGCCTTTCACAGTCAGAGGCGTGCAGGGCCCACACTGTGGAACAGCGGTGTTTTCCATTCCTACTCACGTACGCCGCTGGATATGTGCACTGTTGTGCTGACTGCCATCGGATTGATTCACCTGTCGGCTGAGCAACTTTGATCCCCAGGGGCGGTCTAGCAGCAGCTTGGCACGATTCCTCACTTCCTCAACCCCGCACCTACGCTACCTCCCTGCTATCCCTTCATTCAGCCGTTCGCTCGTTTCTCTCTCCCATTTGGAGCGATAAAGTAGATTTATAGTTACAGAGGCAAAGCAAACTCGCTGAGTGTGTTAACTTTATCTTCAAGGACGTGGAGGCAACAAGGCCTAAAGAGTAATGACTTGACTGTGAGCGACGGCGAAAAAAGGTCACATTTCTCTGTGATAAGAGAAACCGTGGCTTAGTGACGGTGACTGACAACAAGTGAGGCATTAAATCCAACTCTTCAGAGGAAAGAGAAACACACAAACATGTTAAGAAATTCAGGCAAACACAGCGACAATGCAACACAATAACACATTAAAACAGGGCTCATTGTGTCCTTTTAACCCTTACAGGCATTTCTCTTTTGACTTTTTAATAATGACATTTTTTTTTCAATCTTCATGTCTTCATTCATACCTTCAGTAGAACTAATCACATAGAAACCACACCAGTCTTGATTTTTAACAGATGTCTTCCACAGATCTTCCTTTTTTTTATCTCTGACTTCAGAGACAAGATGCGGGGTTTTTTTTTGGCTTCATATGGGAGGAAGAGGAGAGGTGGATGAGACAATCTGGGCTCCACTTTTGATTTTACTCCCCCAGTGGCATGACAGGTCTCTGCATGCAGGCGTTTACAGTAGCCCTCACAGCCAGGTCAGTCACTGGGATGAGAACAGGCTGAGTAACAAAAGCTCGAATATAAGACGAGTTTGTTATGTAGCCTTTTCAGAATGTGGGAGTAAAAAAAGGGACAGGATGGTTTCTATCCAAACGTTTGCTGGTGTACATGTTTTACTACATGCTACTTTATGAGTCACATGTTTCCTTACTCTGTGTCTAAACACATGTCACACTGTTCTTTCTCCACAACGGACTATGCACTGCCTACAAATAACAATGAAGTTACACAACTATTTTTTTCTCCACCACACCAACAAATGTTATAGTTTTTATGTCGCTCATTTCAGACGTATTCCTACAATTCAACCCCACACTGCATCATCTCTTATATTAACATGTTTGTTACTTTTCTTTCTTTTCCATCAGCTGCCAAATACAACAGTGAACTCTACAACAAGCGACGGCTGATGGTGGAGCTGCCAGCAAAAGGTGGCCTTCCTCTGCAGCCCATGGGCAACTCCAGACCTTCCATGGGCAACATGACAACGATGACTCCCCCAATGACCACAAACCCCATGGCTTCTAACCCCATGACCTCCAACCCCATGAACCCCACCATCACCCAGATGACGCAGATGACATCTATGACGCAGATGACATCTATGACACCCATGACCTCAATGACACCCATGACCTCCCTCGCCCCTATGGCCTCCATGACTCCTATGACCTCCATGACCCCTATGACCTCACTGGGTCCACTGACCCCAGAGCCAGTGGCTACCTACATCACTGAGATGCCCAGTATCTCCTCTGTCTCCACCCTTCCAACAGAACGGCACATAGCGGGTGCTGGGGGAAGTGGACTGAAGCCCAACGGCCAGAAACCCAAAGGCAGCCACTCCCACGCTGCCCACAGCTCTCACAGTGCACACAGTCATGCTCATAGTCACAGTAGCAAGCCTCCAGGACTGGGGGCGACTTCCTTGGCGCACATGGCGGGGACCATGCCAGGTGGCACATCCCTGGGCATCTCCAGGGCTGCTGATACGGCCATTGGCTCCAGCTCAGCTACAATGGGCCGCCCATTAGCGTACAGTTCCAACACCATTGCAGTCGGGCATGCAATGGGGCTAGGGCTGAAGGGCTGGGACGGGACTGAGACTGTGGGCCGCAGGAAGACCTATGGGCACAAGAGGCCTCAGTGTACCGTGCTGGAGCCCAACCAGCTTCACGGGACCAGAGGCCAGAGCCACAGCCAACACTTCCTCCCTACACAGCCCTACTTTGTGACCAACAGCAAGACAGAGGTGACAGTGTGAGTGAGGTTGTGAAGGAGAAAAAAAAGAGGAGAAGGATGGATGTGGAGTGGAGGCATAAGTAATCTCTGAGTGGAGACACCAATTCCTGCGGTAGTTGAAGGTGCAGGTACATTTGTGTATTGTGAAGGCTTGTTGGTACTGATGAGTGATTGTCACAATTTTGTGGTGGGACAGTGTCACCGTGTCTGAGTGGTTTGTGTGTCACAAACAGAACGTTCACCAATTAAATCACTGAATAGACCTTTGTTGTCGAGTACAAGGTGGTGGTATCTGTAACCAAAACGAGGAGGATACAGAGCCAGGGTATCTGTACACATGTGGTAATATTAGAGTGTTGTCTCACAGCTAATATCTACTGAGTAAAGATAACAATACAGTGCAACTACACACAGCTAATAAAAAATGGGATAACTGCTGGTAAAAACAGGTTTTATGAACAAAACCTGAGAAGCAACAAAAGGGAATAAGAGAAAAGCACCGAAGTATCTCGAAAGAAAGGAGGAACACAGTCAGTTTACCCACAAACGAAAGCTCATCTGCCCATCAAAGCACTGAATGGCTGGGAAAGAAATATCATTCCCCTGATGATTCACCCACAAATCTTCAGAGGGCTGGGCGTCGGACTGCAGACATGCAGGTCTTTGTACTGTGCTATTCAGAAGCGCCTTCATAAACTCTGCCGCTGAAAGTCACCCTTTTTCACATGGCCCCGACAAAAGAGGATGGAGGCCATGGCGCTGGCATTGTCCTGTTCTGATCTAGTCTGCGTGCTGACAGCTGGCCCACAGGAGGTTATACGGAGGCAGTGAGGCAGCTTCTGGATGACGCTGCAGCAGCTAGCAGAGGCTTCTTAGAGCATCACACTCACACACAAACACGCACCTGTTCTCACGCAAAAATATTTAAACACATCACACTGATGTGGGCTCTGGAATAACAATCAACAAATTTAGAAACTACAGAATAGCTGACGATCTGTGTAATTTGTTTTTGGATGGGTCTGGATTCCCCCCGTGAGTAAAGTAGAATAACTCGTGTCAACAAATATTTCCACCTTTTAGGGCTGGGTCACATAAGAATCTCAAAATGTTCTTGCAATAAAAACTTTAGGCAAATAGTAAATATAGGATTTAAAAAGTCAACACTTACAACTAACCAGTGGCAGATTGGTTTTCTGCAATTAAATCTTAATTCAGAAAAAAAGAACAGCAACAACAAAACTCTGCAGCAAATTTGATAATAATAAACTGCTTTCATGGTGCATTCAGGGCCCCTTATGAATAAATCTTCCTCATTTTGAACATCACAGACAAAACGTTGCAGTCATATTTGCCCTGTGAATTTACAAATCTATGCTGATATAACCTCACAGTAATGATCCTGTGTTTCCAAAAATGAAGCACCTCCCTTTGGCTGTCATATATTCTTGAGATACTATGATAGATGTCGGTCAATATGGAGAAAATTACTGTGATCCTATTTTGCTTTATTGTCCAGACCTACTGCTATATACGATAACAACCATTACTACCTAAAAAATTAAGGTATGAGAAATATATTTCATTTTAATTTAGCCACTATCAATAATTGACTATTGTTGCTGCAGCAAAAAGTAGCAACAACATTTAAATATCTACTTGAACACAAGTTTAATTATACATAAAGTTTATTGTGTGCAATTAAGGCCAACATCTTATGAAATATGTCAGGACAGCCAGAGCACTGTTAAGTCCAAAATACTTCTTGGTGGACCAAATGTAAATCAAGGTTTCTTTTACACAGTGATACTTATGCATATTGTCATAAGCAAGAAGCCACTGTAAAAAAGAAAATAAAAAAAGGATATAACAGGAAAATAATACATTTCTTCGTCTGTGAGACACTGCCATGGGATGGTCTTGATTGCCTTGCTCCCTCCATCACGGTTTAATATCCCGACTATCTCTGTTAACGGACTCAAAAAAACGTTTCAAAGGGTTTTCTGAGCCAATTTGCTTGTTTTCTGACACCGTGAGAATTATTAACAGCTACTGCAAAGAGTATCATTTATGACCTTTTTAACTCAAGTGCTGCCTCCACCTCTAAGACCCTTTTAACACTTGTAATTAAGATGCATTTTGAGTGGTCAGGCTGCAATGAGACAGGGCTTAAATGAATAGGGGGTTGCATTCAGAACAAAATGAAAATGGATTATGATGTCGCTTTTTGAAGCACCTCAGCAAGCACTTGGCCTCAAAACCTTGAGAATATATGGAAGTCATGTGAACAGATGCACATCCAGACTGAGGAGAAGCCAACAGTAGGCAGGTGGTTCACACTGTATAACACTGGTTACACTGAACATGCAATACATGCAGATCATTTGTCTGGGGAACATTTTGTTTTTACCTTGTGGACCCAGCACAGTGCTTTGAAAGATAGTTTTGGCGATTTTTTTGGACAATGTTTGTGTAGGGTAGAGTAAACAAGCGTCAACAAATGAATTCTTATGAAGGGGAGGAAATTAAAATAAATCCTCATCA
>JAPTHA010000012.1:4089842-4099911 GCA_029814585.1 Gymnapogon annona | reverse complement strand
TGATGTAATGTTGTAATGTAATGTGTGATGTGATGTAATGTTGTTGTCTAATGAAAAATAAAAAGATATAAAATACAGAACACTTCAAAGAGGCTCTATTTAATGTCAACAGTAGGGGGACGGCCTGTGCTAAAATGCACTTAAAACTATCAAAACCACCAAGGAATCAATGCTATGTATCAGCAAACTATCTCACAGACTGAATATAGTGTAAAGCGTATTGTTCAGACACAGTTGTATTGTTGTATCATCAAGTTTTCTTCTCCAAACTCATAGGTACTTATTTTGACAGTTGGTCAAAAGAGCACTCTTTCGTACTCTACACCAGCTGATTTCCTTACTTACTCAGACATTTTCGTTGTCTGAGTAAGGAGGAGGCCAGTTGCTTTGGTTGATCAACTTTAATCAACTCAACTCACATTCTTAACACACACTCTAATCTACACTCTGCTGTGGCTCAGTTGGTACCCAATGGCCGAAGGGTTGGCAGTTCGAATCCTGACTCCGACTGTCCACATGTCGAAGTGTCCTTGAGCAAGACACTGAGCCTGGTGTGGTGTAGCAACCGTCCACTGGTGTGTAAATGGGTAAATGTGAGGCTAATGTAAAGCGTGCTTTGAGTGCCTTAAATGTGTAGAAAAGCACTATAGAAATGCAATCCATTTAACATTTACATGAGCCTCCCCGTGGACAAGTATATTGCGCACAATGTTCCTACTCAGGGAACTACGTTAACTTTTTTACAATTTATTGCACTAAAAAACACTTTATTTTATGTGCACCACACAAGTCACCCCAGAATTCACAAATAACGATGAGGAACTCGTATCTCCCTCCCCCTGCAGTCTTTCAACACAGAATCATTCACGTTTTCCTTCACCACGGGGAATGCACTCCAGGGCTTACAGGCATGGACGCAGCAGCCAATGGGCGGCCGCGCCGCAGTGGTTGGTACGGTTCCACAGGATCATTCCCGTCCCGATACGCCGCTTTCAGACGAACAATGGACACCCGGTCCGGGCGACCACCCATGTCCAGTAAAAAAATTAAATTCCCCTCTCCAACACTCTATACGGACCGTATTATGGAGGTTGCAAAGGTCCGCGATGTGCATCATGTCTCACAAACACATAGTCCACGACCCTCGGTTTCATTGCACACACGTTGCTCAATCGCCGACCAAGGCACCGTGGAGTCTGGCACAAACTCCCCTGGCACCCGAAGTGTCTGTCCATACACCATCTCTGCTGAAGACACCTGCAAGTCCTCTTTAGGTGCCGTCCTCAGTCCAAGCAACACCCACGGTAGTCGATCAGACCAGTTTGCATCCTGCAAACTAGCCCTCAATGACACCTTCAACGAACGATGAAAGCGCTCACACATTCCATTTGGTTGTGGGTGGTATGCAGTCGTCTTGTGGATGGCTATGCCGAGCTTTGCTGCCATCTCAGCCCACAGTGAGGAGGTGAACTGGGCACCCCGGTTGGAGGATAGATCTAAAGGTACCCCGAAACGAGCTACGCAACCTGTAATGAACGCACTTGCCACATCAGTAGCCTTGATGGACCCGAGAGGAATTGCCTCCGCCCATCTAGTGGTTCTGTCCTCGGCAGTGAACAAATATGTATATCCGCGAGATGGTGGAAGAGGCCTGATAAAATGTTCACATGATCAAACCAACAAAAAAACAAATTTGTCTAAAGGAGCAATGACGTGACGGTGAACTTTCGCTCTTTGGCACCGTCTTCCCGCATGCCTTCCCAGACAAATAAATAAAGCCCCAGCAGCTCGCTGTCGACCGTGCTGTATTTCAGCTCACTGGAGCAGAGCTGGCAGCTGAAAAACGGCAAGGGCCGCCATTCGTTATTCACCAATTGTTCAAAAACAGCGCCGACAGTGTAATCTGACACATCTGACGTCAACGCAACCGCTGCGCCCAGAACCAGGTGCACCAGCATGATCGCGTCGATCAGCACTCATTTAGTAGCATCAAAAGCACGTACCATGTCCTCCAACTAGGTCACTGGGGCATTTGGGGAATGCTCCGCTCAGTGCCGCGTAGAGGGGGTGCATCAGGCACGTGGCTCCGGGCATAAACCGGTGATAAAAATTCACCATCCCCAGAAATTGTGTCTTGGTTGTCTTCGGGCGGGGGAAATCTTTAACCATGGTCACTTTCTCCGGAAAGGGAACCGGACCATCTTTCGATATGGAGTGGGCATAGAAGGAAATGGTGTCGCGGCCGAACAGAAATTTCGCCAGGTTGATGATCAATCAGTCTATGCTGTGACAGGCGCTCAAAGAGGGTCCTCAAGTGTCCCAGATGTTCGTAACGAGACACACTCGCGACGAGGATGTCATCAAGTGTGCTGTCCTCACTGCAGTGTAACAACTTTAGCTATCCAGCCAGTTAAACTCTGATGCAATGATGAGGAGTCTGTGATCCAGTTAACGGTACTGTTGTTTACTGAAGGTTCCAATTTTACATGACAGAGTGAAAACTGTAACAAAAACAAAGTGTGACTGTTTTAACATTAAGCTCAGCTTCACATAAAGTCTGATGAAATACCCCTGTACATATATGTAAATAAAAACGATCTTCTTAAAGCATTTATTATCTTCTCTTTCAATTTAGAACATAACTTAATCAATTACTTATTCAACTTAACAATGAATTTTACTCACGACTTTGCTTCTAGTGTCGCCCACGGTCAGAATTCAGTTAGCAAAAAAACATTTCAACAGATGTAAATCCAGCAGGAATCACTGGCTGCTAAGCAGAAAGTGGTAAAAAAAAAATCACAGGAAGCGGTATCAAAATAAAAGTCCTATCCTAAATGTGTAATTATAAAATCTCAACATATATATCGCCCTAATGCCGACCATCAAGGTAAACAAACAAAAAAGGTATATCCCTCAGCACGGCGTCCATCATGCACTGGAAAGTTTGCGCAGCGTTTTTCAAACCAAATGGCAATGGAATGTTCTCGTGTCGCAAGGGCACCTGGTGGTATCCGCGGACTAAATCCACTTTGGAAAATATCACCTTCCCAGCTAAGCCTACTGAGAAGTGTTGGATATGCGGGACTGGATAATGGTCTGGTGTAGTAACCCCATTCAGGCGTCGATAGTCCCCACAAAGCCAACAGCTTCCATCGGGCTTCGGAACCATATGTAGCAGGGATGCCCAGGGGCTCTTGGAGGGGCGAACGATGCCCAACCTCTCCATGTTCCAGAACTCCGCATTTGCTGCCACTAACTTGGCCGGGTGGAGGCGCTGCGGCCGTGCATAACCTGGAGGGCGTGGTGTGAATATAATGCTTCACGCCATGCTTCGTGTCCAACTTGGTCTCGGCAAAAACGCTCGTAGGTAAAAACCTAATCCACTTTTTTTCTTCTTGCGGTGACGGGATGTGGACGTGGAGCCACTGGTTGTACCGACAGCGTCGACAGTCTCTGCGCCGGCAACGAGAGGCGGTTCAGCCCATAATGGCTCTTTTGCTGCGGAATGCAGTGTGTCCGCCATCCTGGCCAATTGACGGTAGTCCTTAATATCCAGGGTGATTAGCACGGTCCTCACGTGCAGTGGCAGACAGCTGAGGAACAACTCCTTGAAGATGAAGCAGGGATGATGTGCCCCCAGTAGCGTCAGCATATGCGACATCAGCTCTGACGGCTTGGAGTCTCCGAGGGGAGGAATTGTCAGGAGTCGTTGGACCCGTTCTGAGTCTGTGTACCCAAAGGTCTCTAGCAGGAGACTTTTCAGGGCCTTGTATTTTGTGTGTGCCAGGCTCTCAACCCATGTGGCCGTGGCAGCAGTCAGCGCAGAAACGACATAAAAGTATTTTGTGTCGTCCGATACTACGCCACGCAGAGCGAATTGTGCCTCAGTCTGATGGAACCAAAGCGCCACACGTTGCTCCCAAATTCAGGAAGTTTGACTGCTACTGCTGCCTCCATGATAGCAAAAACGATGCAACAGACACTCTAATTTACTCACATGCTACATGTGTCACTGCCTTATGGGCCTCCCCGTAGATAAGTATACTGCACACAACGTTCCTACTCAGGGAACTACGTTAACTTGTGAATTATGATCCAACACCCTGAACACTTTATTTTATGTGCACCACAACATCATAGTTAGTTTAGCTCTCTGTTTAGACAGAAAAGTGACGAAGGTCCAGCAACGTTTGGTAATTGTACACCAGGAGCGAACAACATTGTTTGGTACCGAGTGTGAAAAACAACAAAATAATAAGAAAAATCAGCAGCACAAGATGGCTAGCCACACACACCGGTGCCATCTTGACTTCAAATCTTTCTTCAAACACTGAAGAAAGTGTGATGATGATGACACCTCTGCTTTCACTCTGATATTAGCATGTAGCTGAAAGTACAGTACGACTGACTGTGTCTCATTTTCAATTTCAAACGTTATTGATAGAATCATCTGTATATTTTTTCTTAAATCTATTAAACTCATTGACTCCGTTTCTCAAGTTGTGGAAGTCTCTAAAGTGTCACAGACCGTCATGGAAGAAAATGGCCTTTGTGATTTTTTTTTTTCCACCCAGATACAGTAAAAAATCAATAACAGGCTCCTGAAAGAAGAAGTCACTGCTTTACAGCAGCTGTATTAATTATTTCCACTTCTGGTCCAGTGTGCACATCTGTCGCTATGGCAACACACACTGGCACACACCTGGATAATTTCAGGTGCTTAACAGCTTGGCAAAAGCAGCAGATTGAAATAGTGTAATTTACCAGTAAAGGCAGGTGGGCCTCAGAGCCTCAGCCAATCAAACAGCAACACACACGTTCATGTGCAGTACAACTGTGCATGTATCGGAACAGTGAACTTCCAATTAGATTACTCATAGCTTCTTTTCCTAATTCCAACCCCTTGAGAAGATTAGTTTATAAGGTTTAGTATTAAGCTTGTGGAGCTATTGAAAAGTTGCTGAAAATGAGGAGAACTTCTCATTTTTTCTCTTCTTTTTTCGACTCTATGGTCTGATTTCTATTGATCCTTCACATGGTGGAGAGGGTCTGTGGGTGATGGGTCTCCTAACAGAGGGAGGGATAATTTGGCTTTTCTCTTTTGGAGGAGCTGAAATTACTCTTTTGAACTTTGATCTGAGCGCAGTTCTTCTGTTCTGATTTCATACAGATCCTGTCCAGCCTCAACACTGATTGCACAGTCGGTCACATGCACACTTGCCTCAATCACCTGGACAGGTCCTTTAGCATTACATATAAATGCATTTAAATGACAAATGTGTACTGTTAAAGTTAGCTGTGTAAATAAGTGAGTGAGCAAAGTACAACTCTTCCTCAAGGCTCTCATTTTCATCAGCCAACAGCCCTTGGGTATAAACCTTGAAAGCATTCAAACCTGTACCTTTTTTTTTTTTGCATGACTTGGAAAACTATTCATGGTATTCAGAACAGATACATTGAGCAGTCTGGCTGTTATGCAAAGTATTTTATTTAGCGCAACAAATGACTGTAAATCAGAGCAGTTCCTCACTTACACTTGAAAATATCTTAAACTCATCTGAGTGTATTTGAACAAACTGAAGATAATACTTTTGTGTGGGTATTCAGAACTTATTTCTTCATTAGTGTTAAAACACACATTTTACATCAAACTCACTGATTCATAGAGACATGCAAACGCATCTTGTCTGTCCAAGTGTCTGTGTCGTGACAATAAGGGGGGATCAATACAAAATGTAAATGTGGGAGTGTTGTTAATGCCTGAATTTGACTGCTGAACTTTGTTTTGAAGCCATAACAAAAGGAAAATTTCTGCTTTTATCTGTCTGTCTGTCTGTCTGTCTGTCTGTCTATCTATCTAAACTGAGAATCTTTTAGCAATCAACATACCAGCAATTAATTTTAGATAAATGGACATTTTGAAGGAACATACAAGCTGTATATTTATTGTTATAGTTTTCATAATGAATGTAATGAGAATACAAGTTAAGAATAAGAATAACAACCAGAATAAAAGTTAATTCAAAATAACAATTCTCATTATACAGGAATAAGAATACAAGTGAAGAGAGTAGCACAGGGTTTGTTTGAAGGGAAGGTTGGGGTGATGGGGACAACCACCTGAACTGGATTAGTGTCTTACAATATAGTTCTGATAGAAGTGTACTGGTTAACAGTGTATCTTATTAAATAATCTATTTTTTTTTATTTTAGCAGTTTACAGTAGAAATCATAAAGCAATGGTATGATTTGCATGGCAGTGTAGGGGGGAGTGGGTCATAATAATAATTATTATTTTTATTATACTTTCATTTTCCATTATGTAACCCCTGTAAACAGGAGCTTACTAACGTTTTTTTTTCTCACTTAAAACTTCTATTTTGAACGCTCCTTGAACGCACCACTGTTTTTCTACGTCCCTTGAATGTATCAAGCACCAATGCAATCTGCACCTAGCTAGAGACGGCAGTGAGACACGGAGCGCATGTAGACATGATACAGTGAGTAAAATAGTGTGAAAAATATAAAAAAGTACTTTAAACAAGTTCTAACATAAGGTTATGTACTTTGCAGAGTCTTTAGAGTGTCCTACTCACATATTTTTACCGAGTGGAACGTGTTGTTTTCTTGTAAATTTTAATTTACAAGAAAATATTCTAATTTTCTTGTAAATTTTCTAGAAACTAAATAGGAAGTAAATCATTGTAAAACAACAAGGTGAATTATTTAGAACATTTTATGAGGTCTCATTTGATTTAGAACTAATTTTGTATTGTAGTGCCGGAGGTATGGAGACGGAGGCAGAGTATTACGCAGAAGCATGAACTTTATTTTCCTGCTTGTCACGAGCTTCCATTCTCACCTGAGAGGTGAAGAAGGAAGAGGACAAGAAGAGACTGAACGTGTCTTGACATGTCCCTATATAACAGGGTTTCCACACCCCACAGTCCGTGCGGAACTAATAACCCACCCATACTTCTGGGGTGAATTATGTCCAGAAACGACCCGCTACACCAGCTCCCCCAGAATTCACCAACAGACGAACTCCCTCCGTCCAGGAGGAATAAGGGCACGCGCCCGTTGTGAACGCCACGTGGAGGGTGGTGTGGGAGGGGGAGGTGTAGGCGAAGGTGGCGGAGGATGTGGTGGGCACTGAACAGGAAGACAATCTGCTCGGGTTGAGGGGCCGAGTTGAGGAGCTCCGAGGCCGAGGCGAGGACTCTCGTGGGCTGGGATGAGGACTCTCGTGGGCCGGGGCAAGGACTCTTGTGGGCTGGGATAAGGATCTCCGGTGCCGAGGCAAGAGCCGCTGGATGCCGAGGAGCAAGGTCCGTTGGGTCCAAGGCATGTGCGCTTGCAGCCGAGGCATGTGCGGCCAAGGCATGTGCGCTCGCGGCCGAGGCATGTGCGCCCGCGGCCGAGGTGAGGAATTCGCACCCCGAGAACTAATAACCCACCCATAGTTCCGGGGTGAATTATGTCCACAAAACGAGCCGCTACAGTATTTCATTTTATCGTTCTGTACAATATGTGCAGACTGTTTTTTTGAGTGATCCCAGAACTGATCTTGGAAACACGCTGATGTTGATGGCGAGCCAGATCCAGTGAAACTCCGGAGAATCCGGGAGCAGTGTGGCCTGCTGCTTGGCGTTCAAGAAAGATCTGCAGAACCGACTACTACCTCATTGGATCTCAGTTAAGAGACAACCAAACGCACTTTGGAAGAGACATTTCACACAATCATTAAGCCAAGTCTTAATCTCAGGACCAAGCACAGAAAGACTTGAGCATTCCATTTTTTTATTTTATTTTATTGCACTGATTGTAATTGCACTGATCCATTGTGACTTTATTTTATTTTATTTTATTTTCAAAGAGCTCAAACCCATTGTAACTGCATTGATTCACTGTTAAGTTGTCGTTTTGTTAAGTTGTCTTAAACCTGCCGGCTATTCCAGTTCAAATTTCTCCTTCATTTACACTACTCCTCCAGAACCTAGTCTACATCCCTAGCCTAATATTATTGAGCAGGTGTTACAATTAGTTTCTATGTTTGGGTCAAAACATTGACTACAAACTTGAGGTACCTGGACAGATGAACTGTGACATCTCTAATTGGCTCCGAAGTGTCGTTTTTAAGTCAGAAGGGACTATATTTAGAAAAAAGAAACACACCTAAAAACTGGAGCCCAAGAGGGTCAAAGGTGACCTAATGTTGAGCATTCAGTCACCGACCCAGTCAAGCAGCTAACAAGCACCATGAAATAATGTAACTTTATACTTCTATTATAATTAATATAGACAAAAAAATTAACAACATAAGTAAGATAAGATAAGATATTCCTAAATTATTCTCACTTTGGGAAATTTCAGAGCATAGAATAGATTTACAGAGCACACAAGAGCGAAAACATAAATAAAAATACAAACACTATTTACAGTTGTGCAAAATAAGATCAAGAAGAGTAGAACTCAGCTATGTTTAATTAAATAAATATGTTCATTTAAATTAACTGACCCCCTGATCATTTGATTCAACGTTATGGAAGCATCTATTTGACATAAGACCTGAGTAACAACGACAGAAAGAAATCAAGATGACCCACATCACTCATCCAAATAAAAGCAGGTGAGACAGGAAAGCCTTTTCAGAGGGAAGTTCAATTAAGTCTGGGATCCTTTGACACTCATTCAAGGTCTTTTCCCCTCCGGCAGAAATAAAGATAAGACTAATTACCTGAGGGTTCCGCAAGTAGAGACATTTGTAGTAAAGTGTGGAGTACACCACCTTTCCTCTCATTATGTGGAGCTGTGGACCAGTTTACATGTTAACAATTACACCTGTTTTTCAGGGCGATTACATTAAAACAAAACCAGTCATTTAATAAATTCACTCCTCCCTGAATTTTGCAAAGGCTCCACAAAGTGGTCCAAGACAGAGGATGTAAGAGATTTCAAAAAGGTCCGAGGGTTGTGATCAGTAAAGACCACTGGGGGTGCAGCTCCGCTCACAGACCCCTCAGAGTCTAGGAGGTTCCACATAAACACACGAGCATCTTTCTCTATAACTGAATAGTTATTTTGATACCAATTGAATTTTCAAGAAAGGAAGTAAACTGGCCTGAGCACCCTCTTGCCCCCCACCCCCTGCTACAAGGCTTGTTTCCTATCTGACTTGGTACATTTAGGGATGTGACATTAGAGAAGGATACCATATATGTATATATAGTGGCCTTGACTCTTGTGTTGGTGGAGGGGGTCTACTGCGCACGCACTATTTATGATGAGAGTCTACATGGTAAAAGAGTGTTAAATCTAAACTAGACTACAGTGTAATAATGCAGGATTTGGGTTTGGATGATGGAAACAGGGACAATCATCCAAGGTATGCAATGTATCATAATACTGTTCCAACTATAGTACTGTGTGGATATTGAATATATTGGAGTTGCTGCAGAACACAGCCACTTATTGAGTGAGTCACACACAGTGGTCAAACACAGGCCTGTAGTTCTACTGTATCCTATTGCTTATTAATTTAAATGATTTGGAATGCCATAACTGAGGCCAACCTTCTTAAAGCTGACTCTTTGCCTTGGCTGCAAATGGTTGCTTTAATGAGGTTAAATTATATTCATTTCATCAGTGAATGATAATTGTATGTTTTCAAGTGATTTGAAGCATTTATTATGTTAATTTTGCTTCGCTTCACCCACGTGACTCCCCACTGGAGCTCCAACCCTGGACCCCACCATTGTTCTGTAAACCCCCGCCTATACTGTATTTTTTTTCTGGAACTGCCATTCCATTTGCATTTGTGTCACTCTCCTCAAAGCAGTCAATATTTAACCCAGATCGCCATCAGTTTGATCCAAGTCAACTGCAAAAAAAACCCTATGCATGTTTTGACACATTTTAAGTCAAAGGTTTTAACATGGACTGGATTTATTCCAAGTAATTAGTGATAGTACTCCCAAAACACATTAACTAACCAATACACACACACACACACACACACACACACACACACACACACACACACACACACACACACACACACACACAC
>JAPTHA010000012.1:4039259-4052319 GCA_029814585.1 Gymnapogon annona | reverse complement strand
GTGATCAAAGCTGATGTGAGATCTTAAACGTAACCTGTTAACTGTCAATCAAATATTGAATAACTACTCTGTAGATTTACATGTTTGTAAACTGATAGTGATGAAGTCTGTGCCTCACCACACAACAACTTCACCGCACGTCACTGCACTGTAGTGAGCATGTTGCATGAAAGGGTTAATGTGAAAGCCTTAACATAAGATTAAACCATATCTTACAACAAAGAAAGAAAGAAAGAAAAAACACGTTCAAATATGGCACACAGTTGGCACACAGGTCAATTATGCCCTTGTCTAAAACAGTTGTTTTCCATACAGAGGGGGTTCACGGACGGCTATGTATGTCTGATGCGGCTGCAACACGAAGGCATTTGTGGAGGTAATGTCCACAAAGTGCAGTAACAGTCCTGTAACAATATCCCGTGTCTCAATAAGCAAAAGGCAACCTCATTACCTCCTCACAGAGAATAGGAGTGCGCAATCGACTTGGTTCCTGGAGCTCCATTACCAAAGGGATTGTATTCCATTTCTGGTCCAGAATGCACAGCCATGGATAAATATATTTCTGAATCGCTGCAAGTGGGTCTCATCCGTCTATCGTCTTCACCCGGAGGAGCGGGATTTTTCTGTCTCCAAGAAAGATGGATCACTTCGCCCCTGATTATTCTCCCCTAAATGACATCACTATTAAAAATAAATATCCGTTACCTCTCATGAACACAGCCTTCGATCAGCTTCAATCAGCCCAGGTCTACACCAAGCTGGATCTCCGTAACGCGTACCATCAGGTACGCATAAGAGAAAGGGACGAATGGAAGACTGGTTTCAACACACCCAATGGCCACTACGAATATTAGTAATGCTTTTTGGACTAAACAATGCCCCGGTTGTGTTCCAACACATGATTAATGATGTACTTCGTGAGTTTGTGAATCCTTTCGTGTTTGTCTATCTTGACGACATCCTGATCTCCTCCTCCGATGAAGAGACTCATGTCAAGCATGTTCGACTTGTACTGCAAAAGTTAATGGAACACAGTTTGTATGTTAAAAAGGAAAAGTGTGAGTTTCATGTTAACACTGTTTCGTTCCTAGGTCTAGTGATCACTCAGAGTTCGGTACGGTGCAGATGGATGAGGAAAAGGTGAGAGCCGTAACTGATTGGCCAGTCCCAGAATCATGGAAAAAGTTGCAACAATTTCTAGGTTTCACGCATTTTTATCGGCGATTTATAAGAAACTACTGTTCCGTGGCCTCTCCTTTACACCCACTCACATCCACTCTCGCCCCATTCTGTTTACCGTTTACTGTTGAGGGAGATGCATCCAATGAGGGGGTTGGAGCCGTTCTCTCGCAGCGCTCCAAGACTGTTGGTAAGATGCATCCTTGTGCATTTTTATCCAAGAAATTCTCAGCTGCAGAAGGCAATTATGATGGCGGTAATTGGGAATTATTAGCGGTAAAAATGGCTTTGGAAGAGTGGAGACACTGGCTGGAGGGTGCTCAACATCAGTTTGTGATTTGGGCAATACCTCTGTAGTGCTAAAAGGCTTAACTCTTGACAAGCTCGTTGGGCTCTGTTCTTTAATCGCTTTAATTTCCATTTATCATACAGACCAGGTTCAGAGAATGTAAAATCGGATGCATTGTTTCACATATTCGACCCAGAACCCAAGCTTAAACAGCCGGAACCCATTCTACCATCCCATTGTGTGGTAGGAGCTGTTTGATAGCCCATAGAGGAAGACGCAAAACATGCAAATGCAGAACACCCAGCACCCAGTCAGTGTCCGCCAAGGATGTTATATGTACCCAAGACCTTATGGCCTAATGTTATACATTGGGCTCACTCATCTAAGCTATCATGTCATCCCGGAGCTAATCGTACTATGTCTTTTCTCAGGCGAAGATTGTGGTGGCCGAACATACTGGCTGATGTGCGTGAATACGTGGCGCCATGTTCTGTGTGTGCTCGGGCGGTCTCCACGAACCACTTCCAATACCCAGTCGTGCTTGGTCAGATATCTCCTTGGACTTCGTCACCGGGGTCCCCGTCTCCAAAGGTAACACTACGGTACTAACCGTAGTCGATAGGTTCTCTAAGATGGTGCGTTTCATTCCCCTGCCTAAACTACCTTCAACAAAAGAACGGCACAAATTAAGTGCAACCAGATTTTTAGAATCCATGGTTTCCCTCGCAACATAGCAACCTCAATTTGTTTCTCGTTTTTGGAAATAATTCTCTAAATTGATTGGAGCCTCGGTAGTCTGTCCTCCAGATATCATCCGGAGAGTAACAGTCAGACTGAACGGCTAAACCAAGTCTTGGGGACCTGCCTGCTGTGCCTGGCTGCCCAAAATCCCTCCTCTTGGAGTCAATTCCTCACATGGGTCGAGTATGCACACAACACGCTGACCTCCTCGGAAACCGGAATCTCACCTTTCCACGTTGTGTAAGGTAATCAACCTTTCAGAATAAGGAGAGGGAGGTGGGGGTAACATCTGCTGGGTCTCAGGTTCGCAGATGCCACAAAGTTTGGGAAGCCACGAGACGGATGCTGATTTGCAGCCAACAGAGGATGAAAGCAGCCTCGGATAAGGGGAGGAGACGGGCTCCGGAATACCAGGTGTGGCAACGAGTTTGGCTTTCCACCAGGGACCTTCCAGTTCCGGGGGTCTCACATAAATTGGCCCCTCGTTTTGGGGCCAGTTCCCAGTTCAGTTTACAAGGATGTTAACCCGGCTGCAGTTCACCTCAGGCTCCCTCGGTCCCTTAATGTCCACCCCACGTTCCATGTCTCTAAGATTAAGCCATTTAAGGAGAGCCCACTTGTACCTCCCGCTCCGTCTCCTCAGCCTCCCCACATAATTAATGGTGGTCCTATATATACAGTTAAAATCTGTTGGATGTCCGCAAGAAAGGGAGAGGGAAGCAATACTTGGTTGAGTGGGAGGGTTATGGTCCTGAAGACCGGCAGTGGGTGAAGTCCTCATTCATCCTGGATAAATCGCTTATTGGGGACTTCCATAGGAGTCAGCCTGGGACGTCAGGAGTCGGCCCTTGAGGGGGGGGTAATGTCATGTTCTACGTCTGTCAAGTTTGAGTTTTTCTATTTCCTATGTTTTTATTTTGAAGTGGTTTCAGTTTGTGTCCCTTCGTAGTGTGTGTGTATGTCCCCAGCCTCACCGTTGTTCCCTTATCTTCTGTTTCTAATCTAGTAATCATGTCTATGTGCGTCACCTGTGGCTCCCCCTATATAAACCCTGTCTGTGTCACTCCCTGTTGCCAGACCGTAGATTGTCATCCTTGTGTTGCATCTCTGTCCAGCGTGTTCCTTGATTCCCCTTGTGAGTATTAGAGTTAGTTTAGATTATAGTATTTCCTAGTTGTTTCTGAGTGAGTGATTGTATTTATCCAAATTGACATAGCTTTAGAGCGTTCTTTGAGTTTTCTAGTGCTTGAGTTCTTTGTTCTTATTGTTCCTCTTTAAGAGTGATTTTTTGTTACAGTTTTGGATATATTATTTTCCCGTTGTGGGTTTTCTTTAATTTAATTATAGATAAAGTTATTCCCGCAATTTTTTTACAGTGTGTTTTGTTAATAAAATTTTCAAATACAATGAAAAGAAGTTGAAGAGCTTGCTGGGACTATGTTAACTGTTTAAAATATATCTTTCTTTTTTTTTTTGCTCCTTACTTTTTAACCTATGCAGTCATCTCCTGCTTGATGGAAACACCACAGAGAGAAGGAAATCAAAAAGTAACAGAAATAGGCTGAAAGCTGTACAGCACACACTCCTATTAGAATGAGAAGAGTGGCACTTTGACTCTATGTCTCTCAACCTTCATTTAATCTAGGACTATATTAACAAATAGACTTCTTTTCCAACTCAGAATCAACACTGAAATTGGCAATAGAGTGATGACAAAAATGCACAGAAATGTACTCGACTGAAGTACAAATGAAAGGCACTTGAACTTGAGTGTTTCTATTTTATGCACATTTATACACTGGCCCTGGTACATCTGAGGGCCAGTGTTTGTTATTGTTTTATATGATGATCATGCGCAAGCTTTTAAAAAGCGTCTGCCGACCAGTGCTTTGACAGTCGTGTCAGGCTCTGTTTGTGCAGTGGAAGCGTAGATACCCACCAGCACCCCAAACAACCTCCCTGAACTTCAAACACAAACAAGTCATTTCTATATTTCTCTCCGGGAACATGTTTAATAATGCCATTACAAAATCAAAAAAATTCTTCTAGCTACAGACAAAATTCTAATGAAGCTTACACAAAAACTTGGTCCTGACTTTTCTTGCCCCTGTAAACACAGACGGAGGAAACACCCTCACTCTGTAGTACACCAGTTCTATTGTCAAGCATTTGCAAGACTCGCAGTCTCACACTTCCCTTCTGGAAATCTCACTTCAACACCCATCTATTACCACATGTAACATCACAGCTGGGTGAGAACTGCTTTTTCTCCTCCCTCTTTCCACTCCCCCTTCCCTCCCCAAAAAATGCCTCATCAAGGTCTGAGTCAATGTGAGCCTGTGAGAAATTAAATTCTCCTAATTAGGCCAGCAGATTTGCCTGCTTTATCCTCCTGCCTCCCAAACCTCCCCTCATCGAGACAAATCTCTAATTAATTGCCGCATGCTGCTGTTGACTATACTTCAGAGGCCGGGCCTCAATGAATGGTGAAGGGATTCTCATGCTTGTGTAGTCAAGAAATAGGATTCTAAAAAAAGACTATTATAATCAGAGCTCTCCCAATATGTGTGTGGTAAGTGTGTGCACATCCGCCGAGGGGTTATTCGGTGTTTACATCAAAGAAAAAAGTGCTCTAGGCTGGAACAGAACAGTATATAGAGCTGTGTGTTTATTACTTGTACACGTCGAATGAACTTTTATTTCTTATCCGTGCACTTTTGCATTTGTTGGGTGAATCTGAAAACACAGCATGTAGACAAATGAGCATAATGAGAACAGCAGAGGGCAAAGAGACAGGATTTCTATAGATTTCTTCAGCTCGTTAAGCATCAAAGTTACTGACCCGGGCTATTTCAAAAAAATTTAAATTGCAGACAACTATGGCGTCATAGTTTTACTCTGCGCCTCGGAAAACATGCACAAACATCAAATAAAGGGTGACGAGCTATGTCTTTTTCAGGCATGAGACTTTTGATATAGAATGATATACACATATGAGTTGGAATGATGCTTCAAAACAATCACAGCAAAAATAACACATTCCCATAGTTCCTCCCCTGCAGGATACCCAGCTCACAACATTTGGATGTGA
This sequence comes from Gymnapogon annona, assembly GCA_029814585.1. Lineage (NCBI taxonomy): Eukaryota > Metazoa > Chordata > Actinopteri > Kurtiformes > Apogonidae > Gymnapogon > Gymnapogon annona. Next base: position 4,047,019 of record JAPTHA010000012.1, on the reverse strand, counting down.
TACAACTACCCAGCGTCAGTATAGACACCAAAATGGATGATGTTAAATGTTAATGAATGAGATGATTTGTAGATGTGCAATGAGTTAGAGCCATGACTCTATAACAAGATTCCTTTGATGCTTTTGTATACAGTAAACACTTGTTGAGCCACTGACATACTTATCTTTCACTGCTATCTGCCTCACGTATCATGGTTCCATTTGGAGCATCACTTCTCCCTAAAGGTATGTCGGATGCGGTCTGTACAGGTGCTACAGGGGCAGTATAGAAATACTGTGAAACACTGTTGCAGTTACTCCAGTGTTTTATTATTATTAAACCCAATGGTGACATTAAGCAGCTCTGCAGAACTAATGAGGTCATGGGTTGTGATGTGTTCAAATCAGGAACACTCTTGTGGACTCCCTAAAAATAATGAAGGGTGGCCGTGGGGCGGATGTGGCTCAGTTGGTAGAGCAGGTCATCCAATGGCCAAAGGGTTGGCATTTTGAATCCTCTGACTGTCAAAGTGTCCTTGAGCAAGACACTGAACTGCAAATTGCTGCCAGTGGTGCCTGGCATGGTGTAGCAGCTTCCCACTGGTGTGTGAATGGGTAGATGTGAGTTAGTATAAAGCACTTTGAGTACCATAACGTGTGTAGAAAAGCACTATATAAGAGCAGTCCAGTTAAAGGTGCTCCCCATCATTTACCTACACTGCCAGGAGAAGAGACACCTTCTTACTCAATGGAGAGGGCTGTGGCTCAGAGTGGGTCATCCAATGGTTGAAGGGTTAGCGGTTGGAATCCTGGCTCCAACTGTCCACATGTCCAACTGTCCATGCAGCCAAACGCTGGCATGTTTGGCTTGTCCAGGACTACCTCGTCGACTGTAAGTTGGACTCTCTCTATCATAGAGATGGACATGTGGCAGCAGCCAAATGACTTTTCCTGTTTCAATGATGCTACTCCACAAGAGTTTGTTTACCACGTTAACCACGCAGCTTTGGTCACGGTGGAGGTATTGCGATAATTCACCATGTGAAGTGAAAAATCCTGACCATCTCTGTCCCTGTTCACAAGTCATTTGAATGCCTTGTCTGTAAGCTGCCTGATCCCACTCCCACGATTCTGGCAGTGATCTATTTCCCACCAACTAAGAAACCTAACTCTGAGTTTTTAAATGATTTTACTGCCCTCCTCACCCACCTTCCCACCCTGTCACCTAATGGGCTCATGTTTGGTGATTTTAACATTCATATGGACAACACCACTCTCCCCTCACCCGCGACACATCCTCTCTCCAGAGTTCTAATTTTCATGTTTTCACACATTTTCCCACTCATATTAAAGGACCATACCCTGGACTTAATCTGTTGCTCTGGCCCCTGCTGCTCACTCTGTCTCTCCACTACCAAGCCGCTACGTCTCATCTCATTCAAGAATATCAAGGGCATTAATATAGATAACTTATCATCTCTTCGTTACTGGATCTGGACTACTCCTCCTCTCCCAATGAACTGGCCAACTACTACAACAATGTATTAACCACTGTTAACAACTACTACAACAATGTATTAACCACTGTTATTGGTTATATATTGGCAGACTAATCCTAAAAGATCGTTGATGCCTGTGTGGTGTCATTTTGCAGTTTTGAAGACCTTGCGAAAGTTGTCGCCACCTTGTGTTTCTGGAAATATAGGCGACCATATTTGAACATGAGCATGGCATTGATAAAAAGATAAAGATTTTACTTAAGTCAAGGCTGAAGTTCTGCAAACAAATTTAGGGCTGCAGCTATCGATTATTTTAGTAATCGAGTAATCTATCGATTATTTACTTCGATTAATCGAGTAATCGGATAAAATAAACTTAAAGGAAGTACAAAACAAATAACAATTGTAGAGCTTGCAGTAACATTTATTCTGAATTGCACATCCATCAACATTGCACTTTTCACCTTTGCAGTAATGGAAATAAATAAATACAAATACCTGAGTATTTAAAACAAATAAATGAAAAGGATTAAACTACACAAAAAACACACTGTATAAAGTGGCAATGCAGTACTGCAAAACAGTTCACAATATTTGTCATTTACTGTATATTTGCCTGACAAGGCAAAAACAAAAAAACTCAGGCTCAGTTAGCTTAAAAACAAAACAAAAAAATCTTAGTAAACATAAAAGGTGAATATCAACAGCTGCCTTGAAACATTATAGTGCATTTTGTGGAGTGTATTTAAACAAGAACGCCAATCCTATATGTATTTCAAGATAGCAATTCACTGTTGCTGTGCAAAAATGTGAACATGTCCACATGTTACTCCATATGTCCTGCTGCTGTTGAGGGAACATGCAGGAGTCATTCTCAGGAAGATGTCCATGACCGGCTGAGATTTGCTGAAAGAAAAAGAAAAAGAAATGCTGTTTTTATGTTTCTACATTAATTTAAGACATACTGTAAGTGCAGTCATGATTTTTGCATGCGCCTTTACTTTGATGTAATACAGTAAATTAGGCACGGTAAACCTATCATGCATTGCACATAAATTAAAATAAAATGAAATAAGTCATGTCTTCATCCATTTCACACACAGTAATATGCTATGAAGGTGTATTGTGGTGAAATATGGACCTTTCATAGGCGTTAAATGAATGCATAAACTGTAGTTGCGTTGCTGTGTTTCCACACGTACACCTCACCTGTTCTAACAACAGGACTTTAGCCAGAAAAAGGTGGTGATCTGGAAACATTGTGAAACATTGTGCCCACTGCCAGAAACATTCTGGCAGTGGGCTTGTCACATGTGCAGGGTCTTTCTGAATCAGTGTTGAATCATTGCAGTCGTCCTGTTGTGATCTGCAGCTCTGTTTGACAGTATAAACACTGGACCACGGTGTCGGTCTTTTTGAGCTTGAAATGCCCCCAAACTTTTGACAACTTCTGCCGTGTTCTTTGTATTCCTTTATTGTTGTTCTTGTCTCCTTTCTCCTTCATGCTAATTCGCCGCTCTCCACACTAAACTTTGCTAACTTTTGCTCAGTCGTGCCCCGCTTTCCTCCCAGTTGCAGAAGCCGTGCGGTAACAAGTTCCGCGCGGTTATGGTTCCGGGCGCTGTACCGCCGCCGGTTTTACCTCGTTTTCATAAGATGCACTAATTAAACGAATCATCGAGGCAACAAAATAGGAATCGAAGCATTTTACTAATCGAATTACTCGATTTAATCGATTATTCGTTGCAGCACTAAACAAATTACAACCTAACATGATTTCAGTTACTTTATCAAGGTTAAAACACATACTCATTCACAAAGGAAGCTAGGTTACACTACCAAGATTGGAAAATTTCATATCTGAATCCTTTTGTTAGTGTACCTTCTCAAACACAATTACAGTGTAGTCTCCTGTTAAGGGGGAAGAAAGAGGGAAATTCAATGATAAAGCAACCATTGGTAGCTTTCCTAAAAATCAGAACCACATCATAGCTGGTAAATCCAGGAAACGCACTGTTGCTGATAGATTAACCCTTTCATGCATAACAGTCAATACAGTGGAACAGCTATTTTAAAGTGGTTATCTCTTATATGAATGAGTCTTAATGTCACAGTTTGCAAAACTTCCTGAAATAGGTTGTCCTGTCCCATTAAGTGAAAGGTTTTGATTGTGAAAAAGTCTATACCACATAAGTTTATGCGATAATGTAATTACAGCAGATGACTTATATAAAAATACACCTCCAAATTCAGTTCTCACACATGTAAAAAGCACATATAGAGAGTCAACAAAAACAGTCTTTCCCACTCTGAGCAAGTTTTTTTTCTGCCGTATATGACTCACTTTTGGTGCCAGACCTGTGTTGACATTTGAGGATCTGTAGTTTTTACACCTTTGCATAACCTTCACTTTATAGCTTCGGATATTGGCACTTGATTATTCGATGGCACTTCCGAGACAGGTTCTCTTGTGTGCCTTCAAGTGGAATCATCCAGTATCATCTGTACGCGGACAAATATGTGAACCACTCCATTCAGAATACAGCCTGCTGTCTGAAACGCAAGCATGTCGCCAGCCACACTCCATCCCTCAAGAAGGAGTAGTAGTGGAATATGCTGGTAACAGACCGATGGGTTCCGAATGTTCCCTCTGTGATTCTTTTGTTTTCCACTATTCATGTGCTTCTTATGTCCTTGTTTCTTTGTGGAGTTCTCTTTTAAAATATTACCATTTTTTAAAATATATTATTTCATTTTGGAGTTTTCATAAGCCAATATTACAGTTATGTATATTCATACACTATGAGACGGCATTCCCAATCCACAATAGCAGGGTAAATAAACCACAAGACAAGTACCGTGACAAAAAAGAAAAAATAATTTTAAAAATAACAAACAAGTGAACTATATGAGACATAATCAAATAACAAACTCCTCAAAGTTGAACAAATGCATATAAAACTAGAGGTCTCAGACATATGTGGACCTCACACCTCCGACAAGTCCTAAAAGCCCAACTCAAGTATAAAGAGCTTCATCAATCTATCTGATATGACCAATTTAACGCCTATACACATGCAAGTACTTGTCACAACAAATTCCGTCTAAAAATCTCTGTAAAAAACACACCATTGCTCCATCCTTTGTCCCGCATCTCATAAGACCATTGTTTTCAACTTTAAAACTCTGCCTCTGCATAATGGGCTCAGCTGGACTTTTCTCCAAGGCAGGCACAGTGCTAAAATGAAACGTTGAGCTAGGTCTGGCTGCGGTGGACTAATTTCAGGTGAACTTTGGTTGAACTCTAAGTACCATGTAATGGGGAAAAACACAGTTCCATTTCATGGCAAAGTAAGAGGAAACCACTTTGTCCCTATCTGTGTGGAAAGAGTTTGTCCTCCAGCGGGTTATTTTCCATCTATGTATGATTGTCATTGTTTTTACATGAACATTGTACAACACTGCACTGAATACAGTCTGCCCCAGAATACACATCCCCACTTCACAAATAAGCTCATCTGTGGAGTAATTGCCTACATTTGGTGGGAATGAATGTATATCTATTGTAATGCAAATGAATCACATGCAAAATCTATATATCCACCTGCTGTCTACCCCGGTCCTGCTATGGTCCCACTACACCTCCGTTAGCGAGAGCAATACAGAACCCATTTCCGACTCTCAATCGGTCTAGAGCAATCAGTGTGATGGGATTCCATTACTGGCTTTACATATTCAATCTGTTTCTATCCTCTTTAGATAAACATAGCTTCTCACGGTCCCCAGTCGCAGTCGAACTTTAGCTCCGCTGTAATGAGTTGAGGTGGGTCGAGAGAGATGGGAGAAAGAGAGGCTCCATTCCTGCTCCGGCATGGGCTGAGCCTCATGTAGGTGTATCTGCCTGCACCGATATATTCACTTTAATGTGTGTGTCATTGTCTATGCACAGCGAGCTACAGTGTGTGTGCAAATGAGTCTCTATAGTATGTGCTCCTTGGAAAGGTTTTTGCTTCTGCCTTCGTTATACAGAAGGGATGTATTACTCATATAATGCCACGCTGTCTCCTTACCCTCCACACCAACACACACATACACACTGACTCGACTTCACAAACACACAGTTTCTCCCAGCAGTATGATCACCGCTTATGTCAGAGGTTAATGCAATTCCAGGGAGTATAGAGAAAGAATAAAATTGCTGGGATTCACCTGCTCAGCATATAAATACACACACACGCGCACACACACACACACACACAACCACACACTCTTTCTTTGCACAGCTATATGGAAATTGATTTTCCCAAAGGGCCTTCTCATTCAGTCTTTGAGCTGCTTGACCATAATGTTCCTCGAGCTAACTCACTTCTTTCATGTGTATTTGTGCCGTACAAGGGCCACAGCCATGGAAAGAGACTGGAATAATCTATATACAGCCCTGAAATATCGCACACTGAAAACCAATAGAGATAAACCAAATATTCTCCAATATAAACAAAGTATAATCTGCCACTGGGGTAAACACATTTCTAACAAGCAATGAAATGTAGACATTACCGTTTAGCTATATATTCTTAAATATGGCATGGACATACTGTACACACTCGGCTCCATACATATATGTGGATAGTGAGACAAGCTGTTCCTCAAGTTTTCACTATCTCTGTGAGAGATATATTTTGTTTTTCTTTGTCAGCTGAGCCTTATACAATTTCATTCACACCTCTTTGAAAATTATTTGGACCCTTTCATGGGTGAATTATGACCTACTTCAATGTTTCTTTGTGACTGTGGCATTAAGACTTATTCATATAAGAGAAAACAACTTTTTAACAGCTGTCCAATGTAGCGACCACTATGCATAACAAAGTGAAATATTCCCTTCAACAGTTACCAAATGTCCCCTCAGCATCTAGAATCAACTGCAGGCCTTTACTCTGATTTTTTTAACATAAAATAATAAGGATACAGAGCACATCTAGACATGAAGCTGCAAGTTACTCAGGTATGCAAGTATTTTGCTGCCTCTGAAAACAGAGGAACTATGATTTAAATAATTCAATATTTGTATTGAATTAAATCTGAAAGGCCACCCTTTATTAACATTTGGACCCCCATTTATAATCCGCCATGGTGATGAATACAGTCGAAATGTATACATGGACCTTATTCTATATTATGCATCAGCAGGTTTCTGATGATTTGATTTGATTATAAGCAGTGGTGGGCCGTGCATTTCAGAACTGGGCCTGCAGTGATGTCCTATCCGACTTAATCCACCTCTTAAAATCCTAATTCTGAACCATGGCTCTATACATGATGTATTTAGACCAAAACACATACAACTGCATTACCTCAACATAAAGTCACCTACAACAGAGTTATATTAGTCTACTCAGTAGACCAATAATAGAGAACCATAAGGAGCTGACATTGATCAGACACAGCAAACTGACCCAGGTGTCACACTTGTCTGACCGGGCACCTGGACCCAGGCACGGACCCAGATCTGACCGTCATGGTGCATCGATGGCGTGCACCGATGGCGTGCACCGATGGCGGCGCACTGATCACGGCGCACCTGTGTGTGTGTGTGTGTGTGTGTACCAGGGAGTCCGTCGCACTGTGCGACAGTGGGTCGCACGGTGTGTTGGTCCGACTGGCACGTGGACCCATGGACCCAGGCACGTACCCAGGTCCGACCGCGGTTTGCGCAATCTACCTTGCACAGTCTGATCAAGGTCCAACCGTGCTGGTCCGAAATATTTTGTTAATGATATATTTTTAACAATAATATTAACTTCATTTTCGGAACCTGCCAGCTAGGTGTACGGTTCGTAGTTATCAACTATGTGGCGAATAAATGCTTTTTCCTGCTGAGTCACACTTGCTAATGTCAGGTCAGCCAGCCTCTCTTTACAGTGTCTTTTCTTGAAAAGTTTTTCTTGAGAATGCCGTTGTAACTAAATCTGTGACCAAATTATATATTTGCCTCCTTCAGCCATTGTGGGTTGAATAAACTAAAACAATTATTACGCTACAGAAATTATCCATTTCCTTATTTCCTGTTTATCCCATTGAGTGTCTGCTCAGGTCTGCTCTGCGCAGCTTTGCATTGCTCCACCTCTCTCTATCGCCTATGCCAAGGGTGCTCACACTTTTTCATCATGCGAGCTACTTTCAAAATGACCAAGTCAAAAAGATGTACCTACTATAAAATTGCCAAATATATATTTATTTATAAATATACTGACAATTATTTACATGAACCATATATGTTAG
>JAPTHA010000012.1:4026948-4037840 GCA_029814585.1 Gymnapogon annona | reverse complement strand
TTACTTAATATTTTTCTGACCGCATGGCAAATAATTGCTATTTTCAAAATTAACTACATTTGTCTACTACATTTTATCTTTTACTGAGACAAAAACACAAACTGGAAGTCTACCTGGAAACATATGGGTTCAAAAAATATCAAGATGGAGATGAACATGCTTAATAGTGTTCACAAAATACTTCACTGATGCTGGACACAAACTGTAAATACTATGGCGTTTGTCCAATTCCCCTTGACTTTGTGGAAAACCGAAATGTTTCCATACACCCGCACAGTCGCATTGTGACATGTCAAAGAATCAAATTTCTTTATGCATCCCTACACGCATGTTAATTTTCTGAAGTGAAGGTGTAACTGTTGGACTTCTACATTACTGTATGTTAATGTGGACTACGATCAGTCTTTTATACACAGGACCTCATTATAGACCCCATCATTACACATTTATTTGTCTCTGGCAAACTGGGAAAACCAAGTGGAAACGCCATGTGCAGGCCCAGTATGACAAGGCAGTCTCTCACTTAAGTCATACCCACCACACTGAATAAATCTATTATGTCATAAATAGTCTGAGGTTCCAAGAACATTGTGCATCAGACCTGATTAAATCTAGCTCAATATTAGCCAAATGATCCTATTAAGAGTGTAAAGTTAAATGTATTTCCATAAAATATGATTGCTCTTCTAATGAAAAAATCTGCTTCACAAGGTTGGCTTTCCTTGCAGACTGCAGACATTTTATTATCTTAAAATCTCTCTCCCTGTATTTCTCCCCTGCACGTCCCCAATGAAAAGACTGCAAGTGTTTTGGTAGCACAGCAGAACCAAGGGTTTGCAACTTTGTTTATAGCAAATCAGCATCCTCCGAGGGGCTACAGGGTGTCTCGAGGAATGTAGTTTCCAAACACACCTTCACAAACAGCACGACACCTTGCACCTATGGTGTTACAGTTGGCTGTTTGCTTAAATATAGACCCCCCCCCCCATTTTGTCTTAATATCGACAAAGACAGGATGAAATTTAATGAACATCAGTGTTTCCATAGTGATGAGCAATGGAATAAAAGGCTTGGTTGCCATGGGGTTTGAGGCGTATATTGAGTTAAAAGCTCCCTAAATACACTGTCAACACACTCAGTGGTCTCCTGGGACATAACTGGGAGGATCTCACACACACACACACACAGACACACAAACAGACACGCAAACAGACACACAAACAGACACACAAGCCTGATTGATGCAGATGGGGATGGAACGCACTCAAACATAAGGGTACGTCAATCAGGAGGAAATCAGATGTAATTATGGATTTCTAAATTTACCAACATCTGATTTGCTTTAAAATCTGGTTTTCTTTTTTAAATTGTGTGTCACGGTGAAAGCTGACTGGAAAGTGGGAAAGCAGCTGTTCATGACTATAAACACTGTGTGCAGTAGCAGTTCAAATGAAATTGACAATTATTTCTTAACCTTTAATTAAGCAGAGGAACAAATTGCTTCATAAAAGGATTTGGAGGTTGACAAGATAGGCTTTCTACTCGCCCAGACGCTGCAAAAATCATGTTTGAAAATGTGCTGTTTTTTGACCTTCTGAGTGTCTGCTTTCCTTTCGTGCAACACTGATGGTTAGATTCTCAGAAAAGGCAAGTATCACCAACAACCACTTACCCATTGAAATCATGGGATGAGATGTGAATTGAATTTGAACAACAATATTTTCAGAAGAAACTTCTAAATTCACACAGGAGGAGTCACATGAAAGTGAGAATCGTGTTTTTAGTTTTCTTAAAACGACTCGTCGTCTATATGTGTAGAGGCTGCCAGTACCGTTAGTAAAGATCCATTATACAGTGGATCTGAAGGACTACCTTTTTATTATTGTTTAACAGTTGCAATAGAGGGGCAATCTATTTAGAAAAGTAGCCTAAAATTATCGTTAAAGCATTGAAAATAAAGAAATGTGCAGTTGTATCAAATATCCCATTGTATTGGATTGTGGCTACATGAACTGAATCTCGTCACACTGACAGTTGTGGCAGATTTATGGGACCAGAAGTAGTGAATCACTCTACTGGTCTTACACTGTGCTTTGATCAAAGCATTAGAAAGTAACAGGATGGAATGACAACTGCTAAGGACTTTTAGAGTCAAAGGAAGTGATTGAGTGACACAAGATAAGGCTCTAAATATAAGGAATGGAGTTTGATGATGAGATGTCAGTGTTTTTTTTGCACATTTATATTAAATGGTGTGGTAATTGATTGACAATATCGACTTACACGGTGAGAAATGGACAGGAAAATATTCATTCTATGGACTGTGCGACCAATCAAAATGAATGAAGGTGAATTTAGATTTTGTTACTTGCAACTGATGAAACACAAGAGTCCTATTTGGTGAAAATAACTGTACGTCATTTAAATGAGTCTGGGATGCGTTTGGGTGCAAGTTAATGCCCAGTGTGTATTTCCTACATGTATAGGGGTCCAGCGCTCCACACAAAGAGTGGCCCAGGGGCCCATGACCACCTTCACCCTCCTCTGGATGTGCTGCACATTGACGTTACCATATAAATGTGTTTGATTTGGTTTGAGAGCGGACATGTAAGTGCTGATTAATTTCAGACTGATTCTCCGGCTCGTTGGTTCTCTCTTTCCTAGATAGATTTATTTTTATTTGCTCAGGACTTTCTCTTCTGCAACTCTTATAGAATACAGCTCACAGTGAAAAGGCCAGGTCAACTGCCTTCTGTAAACTCTTGATTTCGTATACAGACCCTTTACTCTGCTGAACACACTGTGATGCCTGAACTTTCCATACTTGAGCGAAAAAAACAAAACAACAACAAGAAAGTTTCATGGCCGTGGATCCATGGCCTTATTCAGACTGTAAATGCAAAATGTGTTTTCTAGCACAACCGGTTTGATTTTCAAGTGTGGCTATCAAAACAGGATGGAGCAAAAAAAAGATACAAGCTCCAAAAAAACATTTTGAGATGATTTGAGATCAAAAATGACCATGTTTGGACAAAGATATGCAGCTGCAGGAACACAAGTAACGTTGATATACCTTCCTAAAAACCATGACAGCTGAACAGTCCAATAAATTCGTTTTAATCGAATGCTGACACAGCATTAATAAACAATTATTAACAATAAATCAATCACACCACAGAAGACAAATATAAGTAGACGAAATAATGAGAAATGTAGTATTAGTTTATATAAGACAATTTTAGAGACCACCTGTATAAGACACTCTTCGTGTAAATTCTCATTCATCCAGGTCAAAACAAGAAGTTTGTTGAGTGTCTTGTACATCTCTAGGCAATTTAATCAATCGAATCAAGGCAACTCAACTGAAGACTAGTCACCCTAATCCCACATGAACTGGTGAAGCCACTTGGATAAATCTTCCAAGGCAAAACTCAGTCCAGTTGACCTGATTCAGTTTGTATAAGATTATAACCAAACTTATTTTTTCCTTTTTCTAGCTGGTGACAGTGTTGAAGTGTAATACCGTCACCTAATATTCCCGAAAATATCACAGAATACACACAGCAACCACTGGGTCTATGGAGATGTTTCCTGCAACTTCACAACTAAACGTCATTAAATATCACATATTTAATGATACTACAAGTACAAAACAGCTGTATTGATGGGGGGAAACATAAAAAAGTTAATATTTTTAATTTTAGACCCCAGTCCAGCTATGTTTTGTACATTGGTGCACAGATTGATTTGTTGATCGCAAGCAAAATGAATGAAGACTCAAAAAGAGGCACAAAATTTTTAAAAAAGAAAACTCTCACAAATGTCAAATGCTAAAAACTACAGAATGTTGTACAGAATCTGTGGCGTTTGGCCATATGTAAGTCCGCGTGGTTTTCTGACAAATTCTTACCCACAATTCATTGTGATAGATATACAAGGAAGAAAGTCACAGTCACCATGTTATGACAAAGTACACGTGTACGCAATGCACATACCGCAAGGGCAGCTGCAGAGCAAATATAACATATCTTCCTTGAAAAATAGGACTTCACAGATGAGTCTTTTTTTTTTAATAACTCAACCTCCGTTTGGAAAATAGTGTTGTGACTCACTCTTCCAGGAAAAGAACCCTTATTTCTCGTCTACCTTGTCATTGAGTTGGCATTGACCTTCAGTCTTCGGGATCAGAGCCAAACACACTCAGCGACCCCACACATTGCTGCAGCTGTGGCTGAGCATCAACAGCGGACCTGCCTCCACACCGTGGACACAGTGTCATGTAGATGAACACAAGGCTCCACGGCGCAGGGTGTTGAAGGCGAACATAGTAAATTTTTTAACTATAACACACACAACACCAAAACACACAGAGAACCACAGGTACTAAATACTTCATAAACAAAACACACTGAAAACATGACAAGCAGAACTACACATAAAACAGAGGTCCAGATCAAAGTCCATACTGTATCAAAATGTCCAGGTTGTTATGTGTCGCCTTTATTGTGTTGATGTGTGGTTGATTTCTGTTTCCGGGTTTGTACTGTTGCGGTGGATTGATTACTGTTTCCAGAGATTTCCCCCCTCCCCCTCTGCTGACCTGAGATGAACTCAACCACCGGTGGCAGATCTGCAATCAACATTGATTTAAGAGGAGACCTGGTTGATCACTGCTTCATTGGAATGTTTCCTCGCATTTCCGGCGGTAACCTTCGGACCACTAGGGCGAGTTTTGGTACCAAGTTGAGAGTGAATGTATGCTTTGGAGTATTACTAATGACTTTGTTTTTTTATCTGTATTTCTAGTGCCTTCCAGCAGACACCCCGCATCCACGCTAGCATCGAGGACTACTTTGGTTTGTATTTTCTTTTCTTGGCCCTTTTTTTTAAGTTAAGGATTACGGACACTTGTTCTGACTTTTGTGGAATACCAAACTGAGCTGGGACTCTATTTCTTTTGGACTGAGAAACGGACTCTTTACATTTGTTTTCTTTTTGTTTCATTCCATCATTGGATTTCTGATGGCTTTCTGTTTATACATTTGATACTCTTTTTGTTCCATGGGTTTAGTTTCTGCTTTTTTTGCTAATGACTATTGAAGAATAAACTTTATTATTCTTCTTAATTTCCCCGCTTTTGGATCCTATTTCTCTTACGCAACACATGTTATAGCAGGGTGAAGACGGCAGCATGATAGCTTAAGAGCCCACACTGCGCTATGTCTATAATGATCCTATACAGAGGGCCAAATCATCAATGTGGCGCAGTGTGGGCCAGGTGGGACTGATCAGTAATTAGGTCAAGACCCTTGAGGGAGAGGGAGCCGCCAAGTGACAGCGTGGGTGGGCTGTGACACAAAGCTTTGACTAAACCCAGCATCATACTGGCAGGGGCAAAAAAGAATCAGAGCTTTTGTTTTTTGTCGTTTTCCAATTCCTGCGTGAATTATAATAACCTACGTCAGGATCTTTTGTCAACGGTGGCATTAAGACTCATTCATATAAGAGAAAACAAATTTAAAATAGCCGTTCCACTGTAGTGACCACTATACATGAAAGAGTTACACTAGTCAAACTTTTCTTAATGGAAGATTTGAATCCAGTAACTCAGATTAAAATACTTACTTTTAATTTTTCTATATTAGATTTACTTTTAAATATTCTTCACTTTTGAAGCCAGTCTCAGTGAGATTTTCCTGTGTGTATTCATTGATTGACTTCTTATTCTTCAAAATTCTTTCTGATCGTATTAGTACACATCAGGTTAAAATTGAAAAAGTAATGTAAATTAATTGGTAAATTAAATGTTACAACTGTTTAACTTCAACGCTCAAAGTACATTTCATGATTCACGTTCATCATTCGAATGATAAGCCTATCATCAAGCTCTGATTTGTCACAGGTTAGATTCTTCTTTGAGTTTCTTTGTCTCAGCAGGATGTTGTACTGATTCCTGGTCTGAGTTTCTAATGGGGATGAAGATGGTCTACTGGTAAAGAAGTGTCATTCCTATCAGGAGTTGGATTCCTGGAGATGCATTCATGTCAGACTATGTGTTTGTGTGTCCGAACAAAAAACTTCTGAGCTAGAAAAGGGAAGATATGGTCTAAAGACAAGGCTGACATTCATGAACTGCCAAAATGTTTTTTTTTTTTCTGTCAGCACTTCAAACAAACAAAAAACCCAAAACAGATTAATATCCTCAACATAAATACATTTTACTTTTCGTGAAAATCACTTTACAGTGTATAACCAAATTTAGCAACATACTATACTTTGATCAAATTAGTTGCCAAGAAATACATTTCCTGAAATTTCCCGAGTGGGGAGAATAAAGCTCTATCTAATCCAGGAGTGATCAATACATCGATCAAGCTCTACCAGTCGATCAAGAAGGTATTGTGGGTTGATGCATGACATTAAATTTTAGCCATCAGCCTATCATCGTCAAGTGAATGAAATTTGTCACTTGATTGACAGTCGGTCTGACCAGTCACTGAGCATGCCTGCATAGCCGTGCATTAATAGCATGCTTGTGAGTTGACCATTACAGACCAGACCACAGGTGGCATATAAAAACTGTCTGGTCGTTGTCAGTACCTTTTGATTCTCTGTTGGTGTCTCGCGGGAAAACATTATAAATATTCTTCTTACGTCGCTATGTCCACGGGAAATAGTCCGACCGTCAGTGAAGTGTACCATTTACTAAAATCACACAACAACATTTTTACAGATTTTACAACTCTGTGCACACACAAGGCGCATCAGTACATCAGAGTAAGGTAATGACAAAAAATGTACATAGTTGCATTGAGCAATATGGGTTCACGCAGTTATGCAAGGTACATTCACATATACGGTTCATATATATAAATTGTGAATGTATTTATGAATAAATATATATTTTGTAATTTTATAATCGGTAGATAATTTTGACTTGGTCATTTTGAAAGTAGCTCGCATGCTGAAAAAGTGTGAGCACCCCTGATCTAATCTAATCTAATCTAAAGACTATTGCTTAAAATGAGGTGAAAACATAGTTTGGATATTTGGATGTGATAAAAGCTACTTTCTCCACCCGTCAAGCAGTGAAGTGGGATACCTGAGGAATAAAATGTCACATATTCAAGACCCAGGCCTCCCACATCTGTTTTTAAATTGGTGAATGAATTCACAACAAATGAACGAAACAATAGATTTGATCCAGTAAAAAGAATGAGACCTATGGCGTTATTTTTAGTTTTAAAAGTAGGTGTAAATTTAAGAGTGTACTTACCAAGAAAAAAAATACTTACACCAATGTCAGATTTGTTTGCTTGAAATACAGGACTTAAGGTCATTTTAGGAATATTTGTCCTGCTTTTAAGTGGGGCATTTTTTTGCAGTGCATGTGGCTGATGAAGTGTGGAATGGCGAGGGAGGAGACGGCAGCAAAGTATGAAACACCTTCACAACTTTAGGAATTGTAGATGCTGAATATAGCATTTGAACAATTGTGAGGGGAAAATGCTATCAGTTTGACATTAAACTCACAAATCTCCCTGTGGTGGAATAAAGTTCTATCTAATCTAATCTAGTCTTAAAGAGTGACATTTTGTGAAATTTTCATTTAAAAAAGAGATATAAAAAGACCCGCATCAAGAGCAATAATTTAGAAAAAAGTAATTGGAGGAAACATCCAAGGAGCTGAATAGTTTTTATAAGCACTGTATTTTTACATCTATAGTTTTTGTTTGATCTAAATGGAGACATGGGCAGAGGGATGCGGCCTACTTTCATATTCTGACCATTATAACCCCTGACCCCTCCCTCCTTTAGCTTCAATAGAACAGTGTTACTTGTATATTCTGTAAAAATTTCTGTCCCTTTTTTGTCTGAAAAGTCTGTGCGGGATCGCACAGATCCCCACTGTACTGGAACTGAGTCGTCCTTTTGCAGCTGTACAGTAGCTAGAGCAGTGGATGTCTTCCAGATCAGACAAAAACGAGACACCGTCTGCCCTGGGCCGCATGTAATTACTCCCACAACAAAAAGCACAAGTGAGCAAAGAGGCGGCTGCCAGCCTCATTGGAAACAAGACAAACTGTCTCTGCCCCTGCCTCTTATCTGCCTCTTTCAGTCCCACTGCCCTCCTCATACTTTTGTCTTTACTCTGTGCTGGCTCTTTCACTGAATCGCCCTTATTTTCTCATATACAGTTGCATATAAATAAATCATGAAGAATAACAACACAAGCTCCCGCCTCACTCACGAGTCAGTTCACCAGAGTAGGCACAAGCTAGCACAACAACAACAACACTACTGGGATTCCCAGTGGCTTCACAGAGTAAGACTGGGCATATTGATCAAAATATCAACAGTATTGATAACAAAGTGAGTATTGGAATTGGATTGATACTAGCATGACGAGAACAATACTATTTTTGCAGTTTCTCTTCTATTAGTCCAGTAGAGTTCACATAATTACAGCTTCTCTGCAAATATGTCTGTGCAAACAACACAGAAAGATAAGTGCTGTGTGGAGCTTATTTACTGCTGGTCAACTGACACCTGTAATATACAGTGGTACCTCTACTTACGAAATAAATTGGTTCCGGAAGTAGTTTCGTGACCTGGAAATTCCATAAGTAGAGATGCGTTTTCCATGTAAATGCCTTTATCTGTTCCAAGTCCCCCAAAAATCTGACATAATTTTTTTATAAATCATAAAAATTCATCAAAACATGTAACAAATACATTTTACAGTACAATTAGATTACTACTGATTACGTTCACTGTGTCACCAGCTACCTCTTTCTCTTTTATCCACACGAGTAACAACTTCTCCATCTCATCATTCACTGCCAACCTCCTCTTCGAAATGACAGAGAGGCCTTTGGAAGGAGTCATAGCTTTTAGGGCTTCCTTCTGTTTTAATACTGTGCCGATCGTAGATGTATTACGGGCATATTCTTTGGCGAGATCAATCAAACGCATCCCTTTTTCATACTTTCCATTATCTCTTGCTTTGTTTGTATGGACAAAAAACTCTGTTATTCTTTTCTTCTTGTCCACTTTTCTCCATCACTTTCTTGGGGTACAAAGTGAATAAAAGTTAATACTGTATTGTTCACACACATAGAACTATCCGAACAATAGGAAAACAAACACATGCACATGGAGTTTGCTCCTCCTAGCCAAGGGATGCCAGGAAGATGCTATGCGATAGCCATTGGCAGAGCTGCTACCAGTTTGTTTACGTTTGGTGAATCCTGGGAGCTGCAAGTAGCAGTGTGTACTGTATTTTTTCCTTTCATATCCTGAAATTTCTTTTGTAACAAGAGGTAATATTTTCCCGTTGAGGTGTTTTGTAACCTAAAAATTCCGAATGTAGAGACGTTTGGAAGTAGAGGTACCACTGTATACAATATAGAATAAAGTCACTTGCCACTGTGGTAACATCACAAAATTCCACAAACTTATCAAAGTAGCTCACCTCCGGGTAGGGTGGACACCCTGTCAGGCTTCGAGCAGGATAATCTGGAATTTGAAAGTCCTGTCCAGCATCCAGCATAGTCTTGTACCAGACATTTGTTTGTCCTCCTTTTTTAGAGGTTGTGGCTGGTACTGACCCGGGGTATCATATGTGAAGCGGTACACGTATGCACAAAAAGTTGGTGTACACACTTCTTTCACACACATTCAGATGGATCAAGAGTGAAATTACCTTTGATATGTGTGGTGCTCCACGCCAGCAACATTGCTGACGTGTGCACGTCTGTAGTGTATTTGAGCCATTGGTGACACTGATGATGGGAAAGTGTTAACAATGTGAAAATGGACATTCCTCAGAGTAGTGCACATCAGAGATGCACAGATGAACAAATAAGACACTGACACACCATGGCACTGCCAAGGTAGCACCTCCCTCCACCACACGAACCAGATGCTGGACCCATGGGTACCGATCCTGCCTGTTTGGGTGAACACTTTGCACATTGCAGTTCTTGTGAGTGAGAACATTTAAAAACTGGTTCCATGCACTCATTGATACTGCCAATTGCTCTTCAGTTGCGACACTTTGGTTATTGAGATTCCTGCACGGCTGGATGAGAACACGATGGTGTCATCACTATGATGGGCATTGGTAGCTGGTTTCTGCCGCGGGCACAGTTGTTCAGCTCTTGCCGGGGAGGCTGGAGGTTTCCTCAGGTCTGTGACACTAGGCTGGGACTGTGTATCCCTGGTTTCTTCTGCCTCATTGCCTTTTTGAAAATATTAAATTGATTAAGAGTGGCTGTGGCTCAGTTAGCAGAGTGGGTCGTCCAATGGCCGAAGGGTCAGCGGCTCGAGTCTTGGCTCCAACTGTCCTTAAGCAAGACACTTAACCCCAAATTGCTCCCAGTGGGGCCTGGCATAGTGTAGCAGCCGCCCACTGGTGTGTGAATGGGTAGATGTGAGTCAATGTGAGTTCAAATCTTTGGTTTCCTCTTTGATATCCTGGCACTATTAAGCATGAACCTTTATTTTGTGTGTCTGTGAACAGACCTGTATAATGAACATATGTGTAAGTTATACAAATACACAGAACATATTTACCTTGGGGATGATCGAGTCATCCACAGGTGCTCCCATCATTTGGGGTGCAGGGAGCGCCCCTGAGGACCTTCTATAACTGTGGTGGCACCTGTCATATTCTATGGGGTGGTCTGCTGGGGGAGCAGCATCACAGCAACTGACAGGAATAGGCTGGACAAACTGATACGGAAGGCCAGCTCTGTCCTGGGATGAACCTCTAGATCCTGTGGAGGAGGTGGAGAGGAAGAGGCTGAAGGACAAGCTGGCCTCCATCCTGGTCCGAGACTCCCACCCCCTCAAACACACACTGACTGCACTGAAGAGTTCCTTCAGTG
>JAPTHA010000012.1:4006870-4017459 GCA_029814585.1 Gymnapogon annona | reverse complement strand
CAGTGCTACACCTACAGTTAAATATCCCCAACTCTACTGATTTACAGTTTCAGAGCATAGAAGAGTTATGAAAAAATTACAGAAATCCATATTGCACTTGTGTGTACAACGCCAACATCGGACTGAAAAGACCAGAAAAAATCTTACAGGTTAAAAGATTTATTCATCATGTTCTAATTCGACACACTCTTTTCTACAGTGATATTTAGTCAGCTCAGCGTTGACCAATGGAGTAAAAGTCTGACAGCATCCACGTGAGACCTTCCTGAATACTTGGGATCCTTGTGCGGACCATTTCTGTGTAAGAGTAACACCTTCATTGAAAAATGCTTGTTTGTTCTCTTCAACCTTATTGATGGTGAATGTGTTTACCATTCGGTCAGCTGACCCTTTGATTCAAGTATTCTGAAACCCCCACTACAGAGACCACTCCCTGTGTCTGACTGCTCTTGGGGAATCCATACATATGTATGAGATTCTGTTTTACACACACTATTGATGTTTGGCAGCCTTTTTCCTCACATCCACATCTCTTAACAAGCAGCTTTTCTTCAAGTGTTTAGTCATCATTAAAACATTCATTTGCAATGTACCGCTGCATTAAATCCTGCTAAGACACATTAGTTTAAAAAAAAAAACAAACATTTTTTTTGTTTGTTTCATAGTATATCCAGCCAACATGTGATAGTAAGGATGAACCCACTGGTATGATTATGTCCCATTGTTTCTAACAGATGAAAAGTCGCAATATATAATCATATATGCTGCAGCAGGTACTCTGTTACTGTACGTGAAACTGATTGAAGACATTCGAAGAAAGATCTTGGTACCACTATACAATAAGAATGCCTCATAAATTATTTAAGAATCACTTAGACCACGTTATTGTGGTACAACTTGTCAGAAACTTTTAAAGCCTGCAAAAATAATTACAATACTTACTTGATCTTGCCAAATAGTGAGTTTGTGTTACATTTTCTGTTATGCTTTAGATCATGTGGTCACAGAGCTAGCTTCCTTTTCCATCACCTGCTGCTTCATGTGGGATGTAATCGTGGCTTCTACCATTTAACCGCTGCCATCAGCATGTTTAATATTCAGATGGTGAAATTTGGTAGTAAATTAACTGAATGAAACAAGTATATGAATAGAGCACTGTCTGATCGAAACAGGTCATCGCATCATCATGCAGTTGCACGTCTTTCATTAGTTCAATGCAAGTCCTTTTAGCTCAGCCAGGGTTCCTGCCTAAATCTCTAAATGTGTTTGCTGTCTGCTGTACTGTGTGTATCCCACAAAATAAGTTAGCATTGATAAGAAATATGATATATGTATATAATGTTAATGCAACTTTTTTTAACGTTTTTTTTTTAGTTCTTTCATAATAAGTAGATAAACCGTGAACCCCATGCTAACTAAAGGTCCAATAAATATTTTAACAATGTCCTAGTATAATTTGACTATTGTAGTTTGTGCATAGGCAAAAGAAATCTATATACTATGCAAAAAACACCATTGAAGTTCTTTGAGAAACTGAGGCTAAACAGATGGTAGCAGTTGTAGTTAGCATGGCAGTCAATCACTCTAAATGCTAAACCAACAAGGTATTTTCAAAACAAATGTAGGCTTTTACATTATTAATGACAGTGAAGGCCCTCAGTCGTACAGGAAAAATCCATCGTGGCAAGGGTTTCTTCTGTCGTCATCTGTACTTGTAGACAAAGGGGTGGACGTTTCGCTTCTATCGCAAAAGCTGCGTCAGCTGTCTGTCTGGTTTCGGTGTCGTTGACCCTACTCTCTGTCTCACTGTGTCTGTGATTGGCCTCATTGGCATGTGTTGATCTCTTGGAGACCAAGAGATTGTTGTAAAATTGTTTTACAACAGCAACTTAGTTCAGAACACTTCCAGAAGTCTTCACCAAGACTTCAGAGGTGTCCTCCTGCTGACGAAGCTTTTGCGATAGAAGCGAAACGTCCACCCCTTTTTCTACAAGTACAGATGGCGACAGAAGAAACCCTTGCCACGACATTATTGACAGTGAATGTATTATATGTTAGAATTAAGAGATGGCCAATGTAAAATGGTTCATATTTTAGCTACGCAACAAATTTTTTGGCAGTGCTGTATTTTGTAAACTGGTGCCAGTGTTGCTTCATGACATCTAAGCTAGCAAACCATGTTAGCATTAATACTAGCACTACTCAATAGTGAGTGTGAAAACAGCAACAAGGTTCATGTTTACTGATATACACATTGAATTTATACACATTATAAGATCACAGCTTCTTAGTTGGTGTTATTGACACTTGATTTTGGTTGGTGTCTTAAATGTCGGTGACTCATTTACGAATTGTGTTGTGCTGTGTTATATTTCCATATAAGATTATGTTTGCCTGTTTTAAAGGACTCTCTGTAGATCCTCTAGTAAATAGCTTATCATGGTGACCAATGAAAAAATAAGGTAAAGGTAAACAACTGTCAAGATCTGAGATTTAACATCAACCCATGCCACAGTGACCAAGAATCCAATTTTAATCAATTCACAAATCATTTATAAAGACACCCTTATTATAATGTGGTACAAGAAAATTATACATGACAACAATGATTTTTGCCTTTTTTAATATGGTCGGACCCTAATCCATTAATAGTCTGACCGTCTGGATGATATGTTTGGTAAGTGCTGCATCTCCCTGTGAGGGATATGTGATACTTTCTGAAGATTATTATCTGTAAACTGAAATATTATAAGTAACACAAGTATGGAATGCCCATTGCCTGGTCCATGCCGGAGATTGTGAATTATCCTTGTGTAAAATGGCTTGGCACAAAAACGCTGACAACACGAGCTGGAAAAAACAAACTTCATACTTTAAGTTACTTCCCCTTTTCCTCCCATCCCATCCCAAACCCAGAGCAGTAAAGCAGCTACAAAACACTGTAGGCACTGTGACCATGATACACTTTAACTACAAAAGTAAGCCAAGTAAGAAAAAGAATCCCCGTCATCTCATTGTGTTGGAGATAGAGTTGTAGTCCAGGCTAGACCATGTGCAGTGTGAGGCTTCGTGTCTCTCAGTGAGGTAAGAGGTGCTATGTGATTGGGTCTGTCAATATGCAGCCTCGGGAGAGTCATTTATCCTCGAGTCATCCAGGAAACACGCAGACACATTCACATATTTTCTTGTAGAATCCAATGCCTCGCTGTCTCCACTCCTCTACCGCAGCTTTATTCATCAGTTAGGCTTTGAAGGTCCTTCATACGCTGACAGTGTCATCACACGGTCCATGTGTCACAATCCACAGATGCACGATAATGGTGCCCTTTGCCTTTAGGAGACGAGTAGTTCATACCATCTCTGGTTAAAGGTCACCACTCTGGGGTTCGGGTCTGGCCTCCTGGTTGCGATTGCGGCCTAGTCTGAGAAAGCGGGAGGACATTTTGGAACGTGGCGTCTTGGCTCCTCCGTCATTGGCCTGGGGTGTATCTCTGAATGTGGAGGAGAAACAAGAAGAATAGGCTGATTTGAAACGGACATCTGCTGTAGTTTATTGTTCAAACACTTTATATACAGAGTACTGCATCTTCAAACTTTACTGCATCATTTTCTTTCCTGCCAGAGGGCTTTTCTTCCTGGAAAGCCAGATGCTTTGTCCTAACAGCAAATGGTGCATGTACAAGGAGGAAGAAATATACAAAGCTACTGTTTAGTTACCGATATTGTTTACCAAAATCTAACTTGGGTTCAATACAAGTGTATACTGCAGATACTGCTTCAGAAAATGTCACGTACGCCTTCTTTGCATGCATTATATCCTGGAAGAAAATTTATTTTTACTAAAAATGTTATTTATTGTTGAGTCCTGTGAGCTAACACTGTATTTTAGAACATTTAGCACTCAAACTGGAACAGCACACAGGACTGAATGGGTGGAGCAGAGTTGGAAAAAAATACCCAAATTTGTCTGAATAGGTTTACTGTATGGTGAAATGTTTGTCATTAGCTGTTACAAATACAAATACATGAGAAAAATTACAGTTCAATTAAAATGATTTGTTTGGTAATAGCATGGACAGCGTAGTCGTGTGGTAGTTAACACAAGCAGTTTACATCTCAGAAAATCTGGTGTTGGTCTCGAGAATCATCAATGGCAGCTCACTGCTCCTAATGTGTTAGTTTCTAATGCTAACACTAATATTAGGTGACGTTTGTATTAAGGTGGAGAAAATACAGAGAATGAATTTCAAATTGAGGATAATGAAACAACTTAACTTCAACCATTATCTTTTTACTTCTAAACAAACACATTGTCTCAGATTTCCACAAAAATCATCAAGGTCAACAAAGCTGACTGTGTTTTTGCAAGGGTATATTGGTAACAGAAATAATAACAGGCCTGACAATGCCTTCAACATTTGATAGAAGGCAAAACCTCATCACAAAATACCCTGATATAAATGAGAAAACAGAAAAATGTTTTCAGTCGTCAAGTACCAACTGAATTTGCACCATCCAGAAAAAAATAAAAAAATTACATGGTAGACAATGAATGGCAGTGAGTGAGCAATGAATATTTTCACCAACATAGTGGTGATTTGAAGAGACAAAGCATAATTTCCTCACTCTTACACGGTCTCGAACACACACTCACCTTCACAAAACCTAAGTAAAACATTCCACACTGCTCACCATGTCACTTTTACATAACTATTAATAAGTTCCATTACACTAAAGTAACAAATAGACTTAGGGTACTCATTGTATTAACTAGTTATGTGTGGGAAACCCAAAAAATTAAAATAGAAAAGTGTTGTTGATAGCGCACAAAGCTATAAAAAGATGACGGACTGGGTTTCTTTTCCTGCCCTCATGACCAGAGGTTAATCAGCCATGACACAAAAGATCAAACTGAGTCGGGAGAGCAGCTGCCATGATGATGTCTGGCCTTCCTACTCCCCGGGAAGGAAATCATCTTGGCCATGTGACGACTTCATTGCTGTAGTTACCGTGGAGACCGTCTTCATAACATGCGCCCTTCTGATCCCTGACTCTTATCTGATAACTATGGGGATGAATGAGAGGTTGCTTCGCAAAGAAAGGATATGGAAAGAAGAGAGAGAGGAGGTACTTTCTGCCCTTATAGTCCTCTGAAGTACCACACGTTCCCCTGCTCCCTCTAAAGCCTTTCATTCACAAGACCTCTCGGCTGCTGCTTGTACAATCTAAGAATTTCTGTAATTGCAGTGGATCAAATGCTTGGTGCTGTTTCAAGAAAAGAGTTTCTTTTTCAATAAATATTAAAAATAATTCAAATGTGGAAAGAATTCAGTGGCGGCTGGGGGATCTTTTTTGGTTTTTGGTCTGGCCCAGTATCCAAGTCAGTTTTCAGCTGCACCATAACCTGCATATAACCACTAAGTTGCATGTACATACAAAAATATGCATTTAAATTAAAACTAAAATACACTGTATGTGTTTTCAGTCAACTTATAATCAGAATTTTTAGATATAAATTTCACCTTATCTATTCTTAAAACACGCAATTTTTTCTATGTCTCTATGATTGAAGCCATGGCTTTGTGTGAACAATAGATTTGTTTAGATTAGATATATCTTTATTTGTCCCACACGGGGAAATTTCAGAATGCATTCAGACCTGGGCTGAAGGTAGTGCAGGTGAAACGCATTGCATTAAAAAAAATGTAAAAACAACATAAGAGTCCTGCTACTGTATTGCTACTGGCTGACATTCAGTAGCAATGACGCGGTGGCCTCTTTACTGACATCTGCCAGCTGATCATCAGCTGTGATTGAGATTATCTGGGGCATCAGGGTGGCCCTCCGTTAGAGCTCCATTCCCAGCTGAATAACAAATGCTAAAAATAAATGCACTCATGGTGAGGTGCTTTGGCCCAAAGAGTCCCCATGAGTCATATGCTTGTATGATATGCAGCGGGGATCCGAAGACACACCACTGAGAGCTCAACTGCTTAGAAATAAGAAGAGACAGTTAGACACGCCCTGTAAGCGGAGTGTACGTGAAAACTTTAAGGATCACGTCTTCGCTCACTCTTTGCCTTTGTCTTCACAAGGGCCTGAGCCGAAACCAAAACCTGACAAAACCAAAACTTGTAAAACAATACATGTTGCAATCTGAATTAGCCGCCTCCACAATTAACCAAATACAAATTAATATTACACACTTCCTTTCAAATGCTTGTTTATGACTTGGAATTAGAGTGGACACACAATAGCTCTGTAAAGTATAACAGTATCAGAGCTAATTCTATAGGATACATATTTCATCATATGTAAACTAGCACAATGGCCTATAGGAATCCACAGATTCTAGACCTGGTAGTTTTTATACTGTTGAGTATTGGTGCGTGCTGTATTTCAGTTGTCCAGCAGTCAATGCCAAAGTTTTCTGACCATTGTAACATGATTATAAAGCTATTGTATTCCAAAGTTATTATCATCTCTCAAAATATCGGTTCTATAAACTACCATTTCTACTAGTCTGTTCCTTGACCCTGAAAGTACGTGAAAAGGGGGGCAAAGTGCAGCACTCAGCTCTTTCTGGATTTTATGTGAATCCCTGGACATACACACAGAGGCCACTAGACATTTAAGATATCGGAGAGAATCAGTTCCCAAATAACTCTTGTGGATAAAGAAAGGTTAAATAAATAAATAAAATTTACACCAACCTGTCAGCTGTGTCATGTTAGATTACAGACCCAATGTAAAATAACATTAACCAAGTCATGCTAAAATGCTGTGTATTATATTAAAGTATTAGTAAACTCCATGATATCATTCTCCATCAGGGTCAATTTTCAGCCACAACTAGAGGAATCTCTTTACAATCACAAAGAGCGGAGATTAAGATTTCGGGCTAAACTATTTTTGTACATTTTCTATAAATTTGGACAAGTTAAAAAAAAGCAGGTAGATAGGGGTCATTCGTCTGTTGGTGTCTCCTATCATGTTGCTGATGATAATCTGGAGTGGGTCACCGAATGCCCTCAATGGCAGATCGATGTGTAAAGTACTAATAGTAATTGCTAAAGCTCGTGCTCTACACCCAGTGTGTATTAAGATGGGGAAAATGCAGAAATTCAATTTACCAATGGAGATAATAGAATGAGTGGACCTTTGATCTTTAACATTAGCACAGCTGGTTGGCATATTTGACACTCTTCACTTTTCAGCCCCTCACCTTTTCCCAGCTCGCAAGTATTCATCATATGGGGAATCCAACAGTATCAAAAATGTGCAGTTGTCGTTGGGAGAATGAAAAATGGATGGCTCCAAAGTGTCTCTAACGGCTCTGGGCCAGTGATGTGATCAGCCCATCTAAGGATGGCCTGAACTTTGTTAATAAGATGGACATTATTCATTTTTTCCTCTGGCTGAAATTGTACATTTAGCGTCGTCTCGAGTGCCACTTATTCCAGTATCTCTATTGCACCAGGCAGGTTCAATCAAGTGCAGCCACCCAATCTGAATTTGATCACGGCTGGCCAAACAGCGCTGCAATGGGTGCAAGCGGGATGTGCAATAGTGATAGTAAATTGGGGGCAGCGTGCAGAGCTGAAACTGCAAGCCTTCTCATTTATTCATATCAAACTGGGTAGAGCAGCTAAATGTGCTAAATTAATTAGGAATATAGATTTTTTTTTCTCTAACTCTCAGCATGTGCTTGTCCCCCATTTGGACATGTTATTGACTTGCGTGGGATAATAACTTTCCTGGACAGTGCTAGAATATTAATCATTCGACTGCAATGACACATAATTAGACCAAAACAGGTGCACAAAAACAAAGCGGGACAAAAACCCAACTGGAAAAGGTGGGGTGTAAAAAATAGTACAGAACAACCACTGAACAATTCTCTCTGCCTTTCCTGTCTTCGGCAACACGCACTTGAAACACACAAAGATGGAGCCTAATTGTTTATAAGGCCATCAAACTCAAAAAATGCTCATATCCTCGTTCCTCATTGGTAAACTGTCAAATGCTGGTCCTGATGTGGAAGGGGGGGGGGGGGAGCGAAAGGATGTTTTTATATGCGGATTATCAAGGCGAGAACCCAGACTGAGATTGTGTTCTTAGCCTTCTGAGTAAACTATAAAAGTGTTGAGGTCCAGCTGCATACTAAGTGGTGGCAATTCTAGGGTGATGTGTGACCGCAACGCTATTCAGACAAGTGAGGAAAATTACAAGCAAAAAAGTGAGTGTGGAGAAGGACAAAGAGATCCGTACACATCATTGTGTTGGCTGTCACGCACAAGCACACAAACACGGACGCCACGGTCGGGACTCATGACAACCAAATACTGCTATAATTGCAGGGTGTTAAAAAAAATAAAAAAAAAAGGAGTTGGTAATGAAAAATAATGACTGGGATCAGATCAGGTATATTTACAGAGCTCAGGAGCATGGCTCTTTATGACTCCAGTTACCTAACACTGGGAAAATCTGAAATGTCACCCTCTTTTGTCTTCTGTATTTCCCTATAATCAAGCAACTGCATCTTATGTCAGTGCTGTTGTCAAACTAATGCTAAGCTCAATCAAAGCAGTGGGATCCCCTCCAAGATTTCACTGCCAACTCTTTGATGAATTCTAACAAAACACAACCAGAGGAATAGGCTGTGATGACTGCGCTGTGGATTTTGACTGATACAACTTCCAGTTGATATTCAAATGAGATGACAAAAAAGCGTACTTTTTCTTTTTGGGCTTTGTAAATGGAATAACTCAACATTTATTGTTTCTTTTGAACCGGGGCTTTAGGTTGACTTAGTCTCTATTAAGTCATCTCTTTATGATCTTGTTCTTCATAGCTGTTACCATCAGAACATCTTTTCATATGTAGTTTCCCCTTCATCCACATTTGCATTTTAACCACTTTATCTCAATCACTACATGTACTTGCACAATGACACATAGAATGAAGATACTTTGAACCTGATAAGGGTCATGTTCGGATATTCAGTTGTGCTTCAAAGCTCAATTCATCTAAATATTTAATTCACAGGTTTGCCGGAATTAGTTTTGGCGAAATCTTTCAACATTCTTCCTTCTATTACTAGACTTATGTATACAGCTCATCATACACATGGAGTAATGCAAGTCAGATGAATGTAAAATCAACAAGGAGGGCTCCAACACCAACTACAGAATTGTCTGTAGTTGTTCCCTGTGACTGCCTATGACAAGTTTTGTTTCTAAGGGAGCTATTAGTAACATTAAAGTGATATCAGAACGACTTGAAAATGATCTCTGATGTTGGGCAAAACTAACAATAGATAGATGGATATGGATAGAGATAGACAGAGCGACGGACTGACAGACAGAGAAACAGATTGGTACATTTCTTTAAATGGTGACCTGTGCCTTTATTTACTTCAGCTGCAGAGGGTGGAAAATCCTTTATGTGAAGAAGGCTTTCTCTAGAAGCAGGCCTTTATTTGTAATATCTTCTATTTAACGGGTAGAGACTAGTGTAAATAGTGTGAAACCCTGCTTTGATCTGCTACCATTTGCAATGTCACAAACACTGCGATGTGCTTTTCTACACATGTAATTCCCCTCACCATTTGAAAATACTGTAAATGACCTCTGGTGCTTCAGTGAACACGATGTAACAGGTGCTTAAGTTTAAATTGGGTTGATTTTCATCTTCTTCCAGCTCCTCTAGAAGAAGTAAGAAATTAACAGTAAGAACAGTAAGACACATACCTGCAGTGACTGAAATCAGATACTAACTAATAGATGAGTGGTCTACAACATAATAGTTCCTGGTTTGTATTTGAGTTAAGCTGTGTTGTGCTGAATGTTCAGACCTGTGATAATTAGCATCGCTAGTGAGTATGAACCCACTGTAGCCTTGAACTGGCTCATCTGCCCCAGAGCCTCAGTGTGGCCAACAGGAAGAAGCGGACTGCATCGATATCAACTGCCTTTTCTTCATATAAAAGGAAAAATGGTAAACTCCAGAGTAAACATTAAAAGACACCTTTTCATGCAGTGACATTGTTAGGGTCATCACAGGTTGCTGTAAGAGCTAAATTAAATATCAATGAAACTACAATACTATTTTACCATTAGATATGAAGCATGAGTCGTGCGTCTCTAGTCTATGAAGCGAAGTTTTGAAGCAGAGGCTTTTCTGTGCATGCAGGGTACAAGATTTTGCACATATTTGAGGTTTTCTAAATCTCTGGCAGGGATTTCATTTCAGATCATGCAGCGTCCTGACTTTGTGAGTACCCCTCCCTTTCTCATTAGACTGGTGACCTGACTAATCAGGTCTTCATCCCTCACTAAAGATGTCAGACTGGTGCAGACTTTAATCATCGCCGTGCAGGCAGTTATGTATAGAGGTAAGACAGGGATGTCACAGTAAACCAACACACACTCTGACGGCAGCAGCACACAATTAATTCTAATGGGGCACATACTAGATTCACACAAGAGCTTGCAATATTATGCTTGATCTGGTGTCAAATGCAACTGCTGTGAGGTTTTCACTGTCTCTATGTATACCAAACACACCAACACACACCTGAATATATG
>JAPTHA010000012.1:3959447-3974988 GCA_029814585.1 Gymnapogon annona | reverse complement strand
TGGATGAGTAACATCATGAGTCAGTAAACTGATGCTGATGTATAGTATTCTCACTGTTTATAGTGCTGTTTATATTGTTACATTGACCATCTTCATTCATTCATTCATTCATTCATTCATTCATTCATCTTTCAAATATGCTGCATCCTTTGCACGGTCACGGGGGTCACTGGAGCCTAACTGACCATCTTATTTATTTCTTATTTATATTGACTGTGTGTGTTGTCACATCTACACTGTAGTCACTCTTGGCTTTGGATTCACTTCAGCAATTGTGCACTTTTCTATTTTCCATATTTATTTGTATTATCAGCTGCCAATTCTGTGACATTTCGTTACCAGATTCATTGTGTGTGTCTGTGTAATGACAGTAAAGGAAGTCTAAGTCTAAAGTGGTCAAGGTTAGCCGGAAAAAAGGAATGTACTACACGGTTTAGTTTGCTTTGGAGAATACCTCCACCATTCTGAGCCATTTTTAGCAATAGCGGATGGAACCCATTTTAGAGGCATGTGCATGTTTTTCACACCTTTCCCAACTCTATTTACATATGAAACAAAGTCTAAAGTCCTAAACCGCACCATAAAAGACAATACAAACATGAATCTGATGATTATGTCCGTGGAAATGTATCATGAGCTGAAAAGAAATTAAATAATGCCAAAACACAGAAGAAATTTGGATATTGAAAAGATTTTGGGTCCAAAATAATGGTGTTATATATATTTTGAGTTTGGAAAAACATACACTGGCTACAGTTCTATTGTAATGCTTTGTCTGTGGAGTTTATGTCAGTTACACATGCAAGCCATTGGGGGGTGTTGTGTCTGCTTACCTTGTTCCCAATGGCTTTCTTGGGTGGGAAGTTGAAGGCGTCCACCTGTGGAAACTGGGTTCTCAGATGGTTGTGAAGTTCCCTGAACTCAGTGTAACGGCGATAGACGTTCCACTCATTGTCCAGGATGCGGATGTACACCTGAGGACCAGGAGATTCAGGGTTAATGTAGCTCGTTATCATTCAACCAACAATCACAAGAGAAATGAACAAGGATTTTTCATTCAATTAAATCAAATTCTGTTCATACTGTTTGTCATGTCTTACAAGAACTTCATGCTGTTACTCCAATAGCTCATAACTTCAGTCAATATTTTACTTCCTCTCATTATTGCTTTAAATATTTTAAATAATTAGTGGAACTGGGGGATTTTGTACATTGTATTAAGTCCACTTTAAAAAAAGTAAAGTTAAACAAAAAAAATGTCTCTACCTCACGGCCACAATATGCATTGTACGCTATAGTTCATGATTGAACAGCTTTCAAAAATCAAAAACTAAATCAAAACTACAACGATCAATGTAACATGAACCTAGACCATATTCATTTTCAAGTACAGTCAGTGTTGCTATTTTCTAAATTGTTATTCATTCATGTTAAAGTAGAGTGACAAGACACTGCACAAAATAAGACCTTTAATCGCCTTTAATTCCCAATGGACTGCGACCCATTTACCACCTTCACTCTCCTCCACATGACTAAGGATGTTCCAGAGCTCCTTGACTAGTAATGGACAGTTCTTATAGACCTTGTATGAGACACCACTTGGTCCAGGGGCTGAGCTCGTGCTTGCCTTCTTCGCAACCTCCCGGACCTCCTTCAGAAGTGGCTCCCTTGTGTTAAAACCCTTAATAGGAGGTAGGTCTACAAGCACATCGCACTGGCCCAGATCTTTCTGCCTGCCAGGGTTAGTGTGGGTGTTGTGGAAATACTCCTCCATTTCCTCCTAGGAGTAATCCAGATTCCCATCCTGTTTCTCCCCCAGCAGCCATTTGGTGAAGTCAAAGGCGTTAAGATACGAAAAAAGCATGCTTTCTGTATCTCTCTTTCTGGCACCTTTGATACCATGTGGCACTGTGCAGGGTCATCAGCCTTTTCCTCCAGGTGGCCTACAACTATGCCAAGGCGGGGTGCTGCTCCTCACTGGTTGCATTTCACTGCTTCTTGAAGCACTTCACCTCCTGACAGATCTTGCGTATCTTCACCGTCTTCGGCTTCATGCTGTAGGTTGTCCAAGTTTTCTCTTCTGCACCAAACCTCTCTTGGTGCAGGCTGATGATGACGATGATGGATGTCATTGCCTGCAGCCTTCGGTCCATTTCTCCCATTGCAGATATTTCAAGCACCTCAACGATGTCCAACTCAAACTCCTCCCAAACTATTGTCTTACGGGATTGTGGCTAAATAATTCTAACTTTTGCCAGGGACAGACTTTGGGAAACAGGTGAGGCCACACAAAGGCTGTGGGCCCTCTGAGGTGCTTCCCAGCTCCTCATTTTGTATTAATGACATTAAAATTTCTACAATAAGTCTTTTATTGATATAGGCTTGTTATATCTTATTGAATGTTATTTTACTTTGTTATTTTAGAGTATTCCTCAGTACCAAACAAAAAATGAGTGAAAGAAGCACCTGGGTATAAATCAAAGATAACGGTACTGGTGTATGGAGTTCAGCTTGTATTTCACCCACAATGAAAGTGACAGAAAATGGTGGGAGGGAACAGGTTAATATAGAATTGTTCTTATTTTTGTCAGTTTCAATAATAAGGATTTTCTTATGCTACCTGAAAAATAAATGCAAACCATCCATTCCTTCATTCATTCTCTGAAATGTTTGGTCGTGCAGATGTCAGACTAAAGGCAACATATACAGACAAACATCCATTCACTGTCAAATTCACACCTATGGCTGACGTAGACTGAGCAGTTAACCTGTTCAGGCGCATGTCTTTAAACAATGGGAGGAAGCCAGTGCTACCCAGTGCACTGACACAATACTCCTAAAACAAGTGATTACCTCTAAATAAAAAAAAGTGCTTATGTAAAACGAACTAAAACCAAAGACTGTATTGACTGTGTCAATATCTCAATACCATCACCAATATAATTGGACCTCGGAGGTGTGAGGTCAACATATGTCTCTCTATGTCTCATACGGTTCACATATTTAGGTGTTTTTTTTTCTTTTTTTGTCTCTGTCAGTGTACCTGTCTTGTTTGTGTTAGTGTTTTTTGTCTATTGTCTCTGACCCTGTCATTGTGGTTTGGGGAATGTCATCTTGTAGTGTAAGAATGTAAATGTAATATTGTCCTATGAAAAATAAAAAGAATATTTTATTATATAATACTATTTATTTCAATATATCACTGTTGCCCCTGTAATGGACTAGACTGGACCAACAGTGTATAATAGACCTTATCTGTTCATGTGTTCTCACGCATCTAAAAATATATGCAAGAAACAAGTAAAAAGCCTCTTCCATGTCAAAATATATTTTCATTTACTGGAACACATAACAGAGAAAGGCTGTGTCTATAGATGTGACTGTGCTGCCACCATTTCCATGCACCATTAGCTGCTTTATTCAGGCTCATGAAAGATAGGGGGAGCAGAGAGTGGAGGAGAGATGAGCCTATTACAGTGAAGAGAGGCAACAGAACAGGCAGGAGATGGGCTTCATTTTCACAGTGGAGACCACGGAACACACAGAGACAAAAACCACACAGACAGAGTAAGGCGGCTTTTGAGAATTCAATTCAGAAAGGGTCCACCGCAAATGCACTGACTGGATTCAGGTACATGAAAATAAAATTGATTTAAAAATTGACCAGAGGTGCCCAGACATAGGTCCATTCTACTTATCCAATCAAATGTAAGAGTACACAAAAGGCAAAAATGTCATAACTGTGGCATTGTGTGTTCTACAAAGTGGGGAGTTCTGCTGGGACCTACAAGTAAAATGTAGGGGAACAACTGCAATGGACCGATTTCACATCCTCAGCAAACAGTACAAATGGGACAGAATTAATTGAATTGAATTGAATTGAATTGAATATGCCTATATTAGTCCCCAGAGGGGAAATTTCAAAATAGCAGCTTAATACAAAGAGTAGAAAAAAAAGAACAGAGCAGAACAGATACACAACAAACTGAAATCTTGCACGACATGGACAACAAAGACAAAGACAGTATACATGATTGAAGTCCCAGAGATGATAACGATAACAAGGGGCTGAATGCATCCTTCGGAGAGAAAAACATCAGAGAAAGAGTCCACAGCCACCATTAGCATAGCGCTCACAGCTGCTTACCACTAACAGTTGAAACCAAAACGTCTTTAAACTGAAAAACACAATACACATCCGAAGATCAGTCACTCAAACGCCACTCCACTCTGTTCACACTTGGTCCACATATTTGGTTCAGATCCAATGTAGACTTTATTTTTTTATTTGGGTCGGATCGCATTGTCATTGCACTTTTTGCTCGTGGACTAAGATTTGCCATCAATGACAAACTTCGCTGCTATTGGTCAGAAAAGTTGGGGGCATGGGGCCCCTAATTTAATGAAAGGTGCACAGTGATAGGAAACTCACGATTAACGTCTTTAACAAAGGACAAAGTAAGTGCTGCCTACTAACACTTTACCCCCCCCACCCTTTCTTGACACCCTGAGTCTGAGTCTTAACTTTGAAACTTTAAAACATTGAAAAACAAATGAAAAGAAGGCAAAAGGTACATACTATATGTGTGTGAAATTTTTGTTGAATAATATAAAATGTTAAAAATTGTTGGATAATGAAACTTTATATTAAAGAAAAATAACACATTTTAACTTCAGCCATTAAAGTGTGAACTGAACCTCTCCTAGTGATAAAGAATATGTGTCAACTTGGAAAAGAATAGTGAATTTCTCAAACACTTGAATAGTGGGGGGGGGGTCAATTAAGTTGAAATGATCGAAATTTGTAAAGAAAAAAAATTTTTTTTTTATAAAACTGTGCACTGATAGTGGTGAAGAATATGTATGTCAAAGTTGAAAAGAACGGGGTGATAGTACCGTACATATGAGATGGACAGAAGTACAGACAGAATTCCAGGTGCAACTCTCTGAGGCAAAACTGATGTGAATGCAACTTTATAAATGAAATTTCTCTTTGTTCTCTTGTCCATTTTTAACAACTGTAGGGTGGACGCCATTTGATGTCTTACATTTAGATGGTTAGATTTGAGTTATGAATAACCGGCACAGACCCTGGTAAAAGCTGTCCTCCCCAAAACTCCACTTTTACACACCGTCCCTGAAGGCTTCGGGGTCAGAGAAAGTTGACTGAGCATGGACGCTGTTGTCTGTGCTCGCCTTCTACCTGCACTTCCATGGAGTGAAAAACTCCACTGCTGGGCCGTTCCACTAAAGTATCTTCATCCCCATCACATCATGACTTATTTATCTGGTATAAATGTAAAAAACAAACAAACAGAAGCACTCTTTTCAAAATAATACTAATACTACAAATAATAATAATTTTACAACAGCTTTAATCTCTTTATACACAGACAAAACGTAAGACCTATGAGGTCACATGTCTCCCGGTCTCATGCTTATTTACACTTATTTATTTTTATTAATGACTGGTTTTGTCATTGTACCCGTTTTGTGTTTTTTTTGTCTGCTGTCACTGACCCCGTCATTGTGGGTTCGGAATATCATTCCATAGTGTATGAATGTAACTAATATTTTCCAATGAAAAATCCAAAATAAAATTATATACAAAACAATACACCCAGAACAAGATAAACAGAGTCATTTTGGACAATAATTATATGGATGTCCTTTCCACTGACGAGCTCTCCCTCTCCTCTGTGTTGACCTAAACCTCGCAGTAAGTTTCACTGACATGGAAGAAACTTGATCACGGCAGGGTTTTTGTTTTGTGTGTGTGTGTGTGTGTGTTTGGAGTGACTCTACTGAGTCCTTCCTTTACTGAGTGATCTTTTGTTAGTGTGCACGTGTCTGTAACCTAGACTGCAGTGTGCAGTCTTGGTTACAGACACAATGACAGATGGCAAAAAAACTACAACAGTGACATGTTGGACAAACCATTAAGACGAGGCTGACGGCCCATGGCATCAGTCAGTGTCCAACATGACTGTCTTTAGATGTCTGCACCAGACATGACAGGCAGGTCCCTGCACTATTCATGTTACAAGAGGAGCCACAGAGCGAGTCTTCCCAATGATGTTAACTAAGTGTTCTGCAATTACACACTGCCACTGACACAGAGGAGGGAGAAGGAGATGAACAAAGACATGTTTCTCTTTTGTACAAATATATTTAACTGGAATGTTTCTCATGGTTATCATCCCTGAGCTACTGACATCAAATCTGCATTTTATGTGAATGATATGTTGCTCTTCCTTAAATGTTTTGATTGATTTGAGAAGACCAGCCAAAAGGTCACGACTTAAATGTGAGAATAATATAAAGTTTAAACTCAAGTGTGTGATTTATTATCACAGTGAAACAATTTTTAAAAAAATTCTAACAAAAGTAATTTGTTAGTTCAATGTACTAACCACAACTATGGTCAAGATGTCTATCATCTGTCATGAATGTGAATGTAATCACACATTAAAGCCAGACACAGCAGATATTAACGCCTCTAAATATCATTAATGGAACAACAAATTAAAGATGATCATGAGAACACTCATTCCAATAAAAGAAATGAGATGAGCATAATAAAAACAATCATTATCATTATTATAATAAAAAGTACCTCGTGGTTGTCAGCAGTATATTCCTTTATTAGTTTATTAATATACTTTCAAGCCGTGGGTATTGTGTCATTGTTTCCACAATTTAAGCTCTACTTATTTTAGTTTTTTTAATGACTGTATTGATTGTTTTACTGAACAGGTCACTCTAGAAAATGAGTTCCCGATCTCCATGTGTTTTACCTGTATTAACAAAGGCTAAATAAAAACAACAACATATGAACCATATACGTTATTGTATCCAACCATCTCTCCTGAATAAAATCTCCTTCATGGTCCGTGGCTTTGATGAAAATCACCTCGGTCCAGACCTGTGTTGATTACCTGACTAGGAGGATATCTAACTCAGATGTCGCAGGCCTCCTGGTGTGGTTCTCTGACTGAATGGCCGTTGTACGAACAGAAAGAGCAGAATTTACCAAATGACAGCTGTTGTTGACAAGGTGGAAGCAGACGGGGCAACTAATGGACTGAAGACTTGTCATCTCTGCACTTTAGGTCTGACCTACAGAGGCATCTGAAGTTTTCACCAACTTCTTTTTTTGCAGCTTATGCAACTTAGCCATGTATGTGTGTTTGAGAGTGTGCTGTCTTACTCAGGATCAAAGTGACGTGGCCTAATAACCTGGACACTGGGACAACAAATGCAAGGAGGCAGAGGACCTTTGTAGGAAGTGTGTCAAATAAATCTGTCACAATCCAAGGGTTAAAGGCAGTTGAATTACCATAACTATCACAATCATTACACTATTTGGTTTGTTAATGAACCACTAGTTAGTACATTAACTAACATGCATTAAGTTGATTACCATGTTAATTTACTGGTTATGTTTTAGTAACTTAGCTGGCCAGAATAATAAGTATTAGTTAAGCAATCTGTCAGTCACTAATTTGTCATCAGTTTGCAAACATCAACGGTTAGTTACTAGTAGTTAACTAGTAGGATCCTAAGTATTTAGTAACTTTTAGCAAACTACTTGGTTCAAAACAATTACCACACTAACCAACAACTAACTATTAACTCACTACTACTTAGTATTGTATCTATTATTATTATGTATTCAAGCCCAGTAATTGGTTGAAATGTATCTACATAAACTGTAGAGGAACAAGTATGCTTTGAGAACATTCCTAACCATCTTCTATTATTATCGGGCCATGTGTAGCCTCCGCTATTTCATGTTTGCGACGCAATCAGCCTGGTAATGTTTGTCATTTTTCAGACATCAAAAAGCTCCACACATATGGCAGTATTAGCACAGCAAGCTTAATCCACTTTATAGCGTCTCATTGGCAGACTTATTTATGGCAGCACATTAGCCTCTGCACACAGCCACCAGCTTCCTCTGCCTGACGAATCACAAACAGGGCTTTATTATCACTGACTTAAATCTTGGCTACATCCAAACAGGGGCGTTTTCTGAAAATTTGAGCACTGGAGCGCTTTTGATACGTCCAACAAAAGACCAGTCGTCAAACAGGCGCAGGTCTCTAATCGCGCTTCAGGTGGTCCTGATGGAAAAAGGGTTGATGGGTTTGGGTTGTTGTTGAAAGGTTGACTATAACCGACATGGTGTTTTTGTGAATGTTTTAAATGGCCAAGGAGAAGGTCTGGAAAGCATAATAGCCTTAATGAAAACATGACCTCCTTGGATCATATCTGGGCAGGTGCTTTGTCATTCATCTGTGATGCTAAGAGTGCTTTTTTAATCCTTTCATGCATAGTGGTCACAACAGTGGACAGCTATTTTAAAGCAGTTTTTTTCTTATATGAATGAGTCTGTTGAAAAACAATGCTGAAGTAGGTTATCATAATTCATGCATGGAAAGGATTAAACCAGTACAGCGATGGAAACCAGTAACGTGGGAATTCAAAACATTTGTTTTCTTGTCAGGCCATTATGGCTCAAATTGATGATGTAATCTACATCTACTTATGCTAAGGTTGTAAAATACACAACACAACATTGGGTGATGAGATGCATCCAATGAAATTCATTTGACCAACAGCCAAATATAAAATGAAAAGAAATACATAATTAACCCTTTCATGCATGAATGTCGATAACTTATTTCAGGATTTTTGTCAACCGTGATATCACGACTCATTCACATAATGATGTGACCACTATGCATGAAAGGGTTAATCCATTGGCAGTGGTAGTTACCCCGCAGAAGTTTTTTCATCCGACATGTTTTTCTTCCTGTGCAGTTCTAATGCTTTTAAAACTAAAGTTCTTCACTTCAGTGCCACCGTGCACAAGGTGTGGCC
Organism: Gymnapogon annona; assembly: GCA_029814585.1. Classification (NCBI taxonomy): domain Eukaryota; kingdom Metazoa; phylum Chordata; class Actinopteri; order Kurtiformes; family Apogonidae; genus Gymnapogon; species Gymnapogon annona. The sequence continues at coordinate 3,966,102 of JAPTHA010000012.1, read as the reverse complement.
TTCAAAGTTATCATTTTGGTCTTTCTCCAAGCACTATAAATCCATTCAATTAAACTGTAACTGGAGCTGAAATGACCTCCACATATTAATATTTGTGCAACACTTTATATAAGTACTGTTTTTATGTTGGCAATAAATACCTATTCAGTCACAGCTGCACCAGAGACAGTTCACTTGGAAAGGATCTTTGGCAGCATGTTGCCTCCCATGTCATTTTACAGATATTAAATTCACACTGTACGTAGACGAGCACCATTTGTCTAAAAGCCAACAGTCAAATTCACACAGTAATGAAATTTCTATGTCAGTTACTCAGATATGGAAAAAAAATTAGTGTTGAGGCTTATACTGTATGCTCTCAGGGTTTGCTTATTGCACTGGTGTTGAGATCAGGAAGCCTGGGTATAAATCCTGTCAGTGTCTATGGATCACTGGTCTTGTGGTCTGTTAACCCTTTCACACATGAATTATGATAACCAACTTTGGGATTTTTTTGTCAACTGTGACATTAAGACTTATTCATATAAGAAAAAACAGCTTTAAATACAGTATCTGTTCCACTGTAGTGACCACTATGCATGAAAGGGTTAATACAATCCTTGTTGAGTCCAGATGGTTTTAAAGTGCACCTGTACTCATCATTGTTAATTGAGTTACGTGTGTTACTTATAGGCAAGGCCAGTGACTTGGTACTTGACAACAGGCCACAGTGTAAGTTACCGGAGGGAACTGTTAGTATTATTCATGATCTACCAATGAAAATTCACTATATTTACCTTTTAACTGAAGCAGATCATTGTTTGTTTTATTTCTAATTCTGTATTTTCCACTATTAAGCCACGTCTGAGACAACATCACGATCAATTGTACGCTTTACATTGATCAGCAATGACATCTTAAAATGTATCATCATTTGAGTATGAGTAAAAATTGGACTTATACTTTCCCTCCTTCTGAAACAGTGAAAGATGAATATGGAGCTTTTCTTAAGTGTAAGTAAGTAGTGTAGCTCAGTAAAGATGTTTAAGACCATAACATTAGTAAGTGATGGTTTAAGAATTTGACAATGACCAATTAAATCTTAGGCATCTTTTTGTCTTTGCGCTGGTTTACCTCAACAGTCATTGTCTTGTGGCAGTTTTGGGTGCAGATATGATAATGAGAGCTGCGTGGTGTCTTTTTTCTGCTTGCATGGATGTAAAGGGGGCTGAGTATAAGCAATCATTTATTTATTATGTACGCCATTAGCTGACACCTCTGGAAAAAGCGTCAACGAGGTTGATGTCCTGTATACACACATCCACAGCAATGTACGATTTTAAAATTCTATAAGCACAAGCTAAAAAAGTACGAGCACCTGGTGGAAACCGTGGAAAGCTAAGGCAAGGATGCAAACTGCACTCACGAAGGGAAAGGGAACATGTTTAAGTCCTTTTCCCGAGGACCAGACACAGCATGACAGCTTCCTGAGGAGGGGGAAGAAGAGAACCTGCACACTGTGAAATAACTTCAGAAATAAAGATCTGGAACAGGGAGTCTGTGAACAGATAATTATAGCTTTTTCTTTGCTTGACATTAACTGGATCTTTGGCCTGAGGGCATTCCAACAAGTAGGTGGAACTGGGAGCAGTCATGAGCCATAGGCGTGAATTGCAAGAAAGTGCAGGTGATAAAGGTGTCTCTCTCCCCTCGGTATTTCTAAGGCCACTCTAGTGTGTAGTTCACCAAGATCCAACGGGAAAGGTAACTGTAAAAGATCCAATCGGATCGTAGAGGGGGAAAAAAAAAGTGTTTTCAAACTAATTTCTATCTCCACAGGACGCCAACCGAGCACTCCCATTACTCTCCTCGCAGTTGAAAGGCTCTGAAAAGAATGAACGATGTCTTCTGTGGCCAAATGGGGAAATTACTCCATCACCAGGGAGAAAAAGTAGGGAGTTGGGATGTGTACCTCTATCAGGGTATGTGTACCTGAATAGGCTATATGTATGCATTATGTTATATGTATATATTAAAATGAAGGTAGCCGAAGGAAGGTTTATGTGTGCGTGTGTGTGTGCGTGTGTGTGTCTGTGTGTGTGTCCACTTTATAACTGAAAGACCAGAGAGAACTATCCCATGCCTTTTGAAGTACTTATGTATTCTCGGTCAAGGATCAGAAAACCGAAAACTGCATATTGATACGACCAATATTTTTTACGACACAGTAAACCCCATAAACATACATGGGGACTAGAATGCCAACAGCTAATTGGCTGAAATCATCCGCACTCTAAACCTAGGGCAGAGAGAGTTTTGTGTTAAGAAGGCTTCAACAAATTTTAATTTTAAAATGTCTTGTTTTTGATCAACAGACCTCTAAGTGCACAGATCAAGTATTGTCACAGTCATGAAGTCATACAGTTACAAAAGGTACCTATGAATAACTAACTATCACGGCTGCTATCCAAACTCAGCAAGTTGAGTTTTACTCGAGTTGTGACCAACTTCTAAAAAAGTAATTTCCCCATTTTATCAACTCTACTGCTTCTAGAACACATGGATTCCCATGAGTCAACAGGTTAGTCCAACACGTTAAGAATAACTGCGATGCAAGGATACTGTTCAGCCTTAACTATAATGTGGTATAAATCATCATGGTTTAATTTAACACAATGCAAAGATTAAAAATGCCAGGCAAATTGATACAGAGTTTAACATAACTTCTCTATTTTTCTTCAACAGCAAGTAATTTTTTAAAAGTTTGCTTAAAAATACACCATCAGGGCTACAGCTCAATATCTCATTTATAGCCTTTTTTTTATTTAGAAGCAAAGAAAAACACACTTGACCATTTCAATAACTTAGAGAACATTTTTAAAAACCTGTCTAACATGTCAAATAAAACTGGGTCAGGATCTTGTCTCACTTTCTGTTCCGTCTCTCCTGTTCCACACTTATGACATATCGCTGTGGCATTCAGAGCCGTGAGCTTTACTTACTCCTCCGGAATGGCGTAAGAATTATTCATTGAAAGTAATGAAGATGACAGAAGTGTTAAGTTTAAAGAGATAATGAACCTGCTGGTAAATATTATATCATCTGTCACAAATTTTCAGTTGCATTTAGAAATAGTAAAATACCGTCTACTAAGACTTATCATGATATACACCAGTTTTTACTTCAGCAAAGACAATGATGATTTAATTCGGCTTTTCCCTTCCAGGGTCGATACAGCAAATCTAATTCGCATATTTGATTTGGCAGGAGTTTTTTTTTTTTTTCATTAGATGCCCTTCCTGACACAACCCACTGGATGCTCATCCCAGGAATCAAACCCAGGTTCCCTATGCACTAGCCCGGTGCCTTACCAACCGAGCTATTCAGCCGGGATCAGCAAAGACATTGCCAGTTCATCCTCAGTCATATCCCTTGCAGTGTTTTTCAGTCATTTTCAACTATTGTGCTGATGTAGCCATTGATGAGTTTCACCCGCCGTAATGAAGACTCATGAGTCAGATGTATTTCAGACATAAGTGCAGTACAGACACAACTTCTTTTGGTCCTTTTGATGGCTAGCTGCAGTATCGGTTATAAAGCTTGTCAATTTTAAACAAGTGCAGTTGGGCCAAAATAAAAATTGAAGTAAAATTAATGTTACTTGTGGGACCTGGACAGAAGATATGATTTAGGTAATGGGACATTCACACAAGCAACATGTTGTTTGTGTTACTTATTTATTTTGGGTTAAGTCAGACAGAACACAGTAAACTAAGCGCTTGTTGACACAAAGATATTTTCTTTTCTATTTTTTTAATTAAAAGTTCTGTCCTCACAACTTGCATCTTTATAAACACCACACAACACAAATAAGACAAACCGGTCCAAACACTCAGATAAACCATAGCTAGTGTAGTTTTTCACACTGTGGACACTAGCAGATGCAGCGGCTTTAATCTGTCACAAGGGTTAGAAACAGCAAAAAGTTCAGCTCGAAACTCTAGTGTTACCTTAAGTGTAGGAAGTGTATTCTTAACATGGTATGGATTTGTCCAAACCACGGGTCCAGCTTGTTTCCCAAAGTGTTGACCTCCAACTTACTGCAGGTCAAACATTGATTTACAGTATACACCTGGAGTTGATGCTTGAGGTGAAGGTCCTTTATACAGAGCAATAACAGACATGAATGAGAAGCCACTATTTTCTGCTCTTTGTGTTTTCCCTGAACACACCGATACACATGGACAAACTTTGAAACGATATTTGCGGGATGAGAGGCCAAAACAAAGACCAAAAAAAAGATGTGTCCCCTTTGGTAAAAATAAATAATCAACTAGATGGAAACTATTAAACATTTTCTGGATTAGCCGTTAGGTTGAACAAATTCAACTCCACGGACAAACCTACAACGAATATCACTACAATGAACGTTCCTATAACACAAAATAACATTAAGGTGATTGCCATTGTTTTGTTGCAGAGCCATAACCGTGACAAAAACTTCCTGAAGTAATTCACAAGGATGACAAGAGCCAACGTCAAATGCCCACAGTGATAAGCGGTAAGCACCAAGGGTTGTCACCTAATCCAAGATAACATTCCTTCAGATTACTGCCAAGGTGATCATAACTTTGACCGAATTCAATGTTGTAAGAAAAACTGCAAAAAAAAAAAAAAAGTTTAACAAGGAGGCAAAGGACTTTCTAGGGAATTAGAGACGAGTGAGACTATGTCAAAGGAAAACACAGTGAGTGATTAGTGGCTTGACTGCATTTATTTTGTGCTGCTGCTTCTATCCAACAGAACTAGACACTGAGAGAAGAGTAGCAGATTGAAAAGAGGAGGAGGAGGGGACACTAGAACAGTGGAAGATCACGCAGGAGACAGAGGTGTTGATGGAAAAGCCAAATGCATATTTTTTGGATGAATTATACAAACAGAGGAATGATTCAAGGTAGAGCTCAGCAGCCGAATGACTGCTCAGATGAATAAGTGCAGGTGTTCGCATGTAAAGAGGCAACAGCCGCAACCTGAACCACAATAATCAATAATCTATTGTTCTGGGATGGAGTGGACCCTGCTCCATTACCACGCTGCTGAGTCTGCCGCTGATTACCTGTATCACGAATTCAGCAGCGCACCAGCATTACAACTACAGCACTCATCCAATAAATATCATCCCGGCACCATAATAATTCTCCTGTTTGTCCATAAATGCAGATACACAGTTATGTGTGGTTTTGAAAGCATTTGTAGAAATTCTAACATGATGAATGTGGCCCAAGGAGTGAAATTAAATGGTGAAAAAGACGTAAGGAAGTGATACACAGTGTTGCCTCGCTGATTCGGGGCACTATGTTCTAAAAATCCGCAAAATACATTTTTTATTAAAAGATTTTTAAAAAATAAATACAATATTTTTTAAATTTTCTAGCACCACAATCAAGTGTTAAAATGTTTGGCCGCTGAGTTTGAGCATAAGAGAGCAAACACCAATGCCATGCCCCTAAATTCAAAGGACTCTTTCCCTCATTTAATAGCCTCCTTCATTCCAGAAGGGGGCAAACAACGCGGTGGCTTCACACCTCCTGACTCAGTCCCATTCAATGCAGCCAGGGTTTGGGAAATGCATGCCGACTTGAGCCAGAGTCACCTTCCCACCTCAAATTGCAATGACCAGCCTGTGCCCAGTTGTAGTTCTCTGGTCCAACTCCTGCCGACGGGCCTTCGTCATTGAACTAACAGTGCCTTGGGAGTATGGCATTGATGAGGCATACGAACGAAAAAAGCTGTGCTATGCCAATTTAGCAGCTGAGGCAGAGGAGCGAGGCTGGAGTGTGAGACTACGGCCAGTGGAGGTGGGTTGCAGAAGTTTTGTAGCCGGTTCCACCTCAAGGCTTCTGAAGGAGGTTGGTATCAGAGGGCAGGCCCAACAGAAGGCAATAAAAAAGTTTGCTACTGTTGCCAAAGGGTGCAGTCACTGGGTGTGGCTAGGGCAGGAGGAGATGGGACGGGGTGGCAAAATAACCACCTGGAGCAACCATGCAACACAGACCAAGGTCTGATCAGCCTGTGTTGGGACAACTTCAGACAAGGGTGTATTGGTATAAAAGACTGAAACACCTGATTCTAACACCTGACTCTGGGGCGCACAACTGATGAGGTGTTGCATTGGTGGCTCCTAGTGGTCACTGCTAGTTCTAACCCCACCAAAAGCCTTCAAGAAGACAGCTCAGCTATAATGTTGATTTCATCTTGGATTGTAACAACGAGTCCTATGAAGTAAACTAATCTAAAGTGAAACCAAGAATTAAAACCCAAGAAACTATTCACGATTCGTGACTCACACAAATTTCACCCTTTCTCTGACCATGCCTCTTCGTCTCGGCGCCACTCTGTTGATTCAACTGAACCGAAGATTTATATATTGCATAATGGTGCCTTACAGCCGCGTAACTTCTACCTTAATCCATAATCAATAACATTTATAATAATAATTATTATTATATTAATAATATTGTTATAATAATATAATTTTAAAAATAGATTATTATTAATAATAATAATAACATTGAGTATTGAAAAGTTGGTCCACAAGACCAACTTTTAGTGCGATGATTGTCACCTAGATGCCTTTGTTGGTGCAGAACGTTCCGTTGATATTGTGGGTTTTGTC
>JAPTHA010000012.1:3933884-3946629 GCA_029814585.1 Gymnapogon annona | reverse complement strand
ATATTATATAACAAAATAATTTGAGAATTCCTCTTGCTACATTATCATGTTCTTCAACTGAAATAAATTGAATTAAATGTAACAAATTGTGACATATATAAGCCCATATGGACAACATATACCTCCTCAGTATTCTTAAATTCCTTAGATTAATTCAGGCTTTTCTGTGAAATGTTGAAACATGTTGAGTCAGATGTTTCACATATGACTTTGGCTAAGTTAAAAAAAATAAATCACACTGATAGGGGTCATTAACTAAAAGACATTTATGGATAATGACTGATATCAGGGGGAGAAAGAGCTGGTGATCTTGACTTTTTTATTATCTCTCCAAAAGGTCAAGAACATTTGTCCTCCGGTTTCAGCATTTTTATTCACTTCCATCAGGATGTGAGTGTACATGGTTTTGTTTTGCATCCCGAGTCCACAAGCCAACTGGACTGTCTTAGACTAAGGGGGTATCTGGTTGACAGTCAGATTCACCATTACATACGGGAAGTCTTATAGGAATGTCTTCAATTTTCACGCAATGTTTACCTATGTAATCTGGAAGTTAAAGGACTGAGGGGGCTAAAACAAAAAAAACAGTATGATGAAAGGGATGAAAAAAAGAAGCAAAGAAGCTATTGTTTGCAGAGCAGTACTGGTTATCAGTCTGTACTTCTCTTTGGGTAACTTTAGCAGCAGTGCAAGGCTGTTAACATGATTATTTCCCGCCATAAGGTTGCTGTGACCTAACTTGGGCTTCACCTTCTGAAATCCCATTCAGCTGCCAAGCCCCCCCCCCCAAAAAAAAACCCTCTCCAGCCTCAGCTATGGCTCATTGCACTCATCACATATGCACGTTTGTGTGTCTGTATGTGTGTTTGCACGAAAAAGACTGAGTAAAACGTTCTTGCTCGTGCCTCAGAGTGTTTTAAAGACACCCCTGCCTTTTTTTCCCCCTGTGATGCTGTCAGATGTTTAAAGACTCCTGGTCCCAGTGTTCAATCACCACAACAACCTCACCTTAACAACAATGACTCCGGTAACCTTGGCCATCCATTAGCCTGTCTAAGAACAAAACCATTTCCATAGGGAGCCATTAGACGGATATAGCTCAGGGAAGGGAAGTATCCAATCCACCAGATGGGCTGTGCTTTCTAGCAGCTGCAGGGCTGGACAGCGGTCTCACAGAGACCGTTATGGGGAGGTGGGAAAATTAGGCTAAAATCAGTGAAACACATGGAAAATGTTCTGTTCCGATGCTTTAGTCAATCCACCAATCTGAAACTGCAGGTGGATACTGATTATTGCCCAACGTGCGGCAGATACCGGCACAGTCTGAGGCATTTCACATAACAGAACTGAAGCATTATGGGTTTTCTCTCACTACAAAAGTATGCAGGCTGCCCTGACAATAACTAGTAACATCAGCCTGCTGTTATTATAGAACCATTGTACTGCAAGGCATAATTAAAATACACATGGATTAAAAGTTTAACTGCAAAGTAAAGTGACGTATGTTACAATGACTGATAAAAATGATGTAAGAGCCATTCCACTTGGAGTCAAATGCTCCCCACCTGACCCCCTTCGATTTTCCTGAAAAAAATATATGTGATGGGAAATATTTTTGTTAGACAACATCCAAAATTTCAGAGCTCTACATTGCACAGTTTTCTCATAAAAAAATTCTAAGTAAAATCAGCTTGTTTTTGAAGCGATTTTCAAGGTCATCATCTGACTGACCCTTTTTAACGTGAAATATCTCAAGAACTATAAGAGCCAGGTCCATAAAATTTTGTAGACTGAGAGTTCTAGTCCTTGGCACATTATCTGTCAGCTCACAGGATTGTATTTCAATTTACAACCCAATACTGGCTTTCTGAAATCCATTGAAAATTTTACCTTGCGAAATCTGGGATGACCTTTAAATATCCACAGAATCCCTAATTTGCATTGTATGACCTTCAAACTTTATAGAGGTTTTGACATTGACCATGTCCTCAATATTCTGTAATATTAGGTACATATGTGTAATGGATTGTGAGATATTAAGGTGAGAAAATGGGAAAAAACACATTTTGGCCAATGTTTGAGGCCTCATAAAAAATGATACCAAATACCAATCTGAAATTTGAATTTTTCGAAAAATCATTTTCTTAAGTACAAAATATTAAAAAAATTGGGATGGGGTTTTGTCTCATATTTTTATAATGCATTTTTTAAATTATCATTGTGGAACATTCGCACTTGAAATGATACTTGCTAATTGAAAAAACAAGCTGATTTTACTTCATTTAGGATTTGTTTGTGAGAAAACTATGCAATGTAGAGCTCTGAAATTTTGGATGTTGTCTAAAAAAAATATTTCCCATCACATATATTTTTTTCAGGCAAATCTAAAGGGGTCAGGTGGGGATTCCAGCTGGAATGACTCGTAAGTAACACAATCTTACAGTTGCATTCATACACTACAAGACCATATTCCCAATCCACAATAGCAGGATCAGAGACAACAGACAAAAAAAAAACCACACAACACAAAACACAAACAGAAAAAATAGGTACACTGACAGAGACAAAGAAAAACATAAATAAGTGAACAGTCTGAGACATAGACTCATGAAAAGAAATGATGTAAATAAATTACAGTTATCCTTAGTGAGTACCAAAAGGTATACATCCTTATACGTTCTTATTTGTGTGTGTGTCCGCCTGGAGCTTCCAGCAGATTTTCCCCTATATCTTTGGTGCCCCTTTGATAGATTCCATCAGTCTATCAGTCTGCGCCTGTGACCCCTGTGGATGGACCAGCAAATGTAGCAGTGACGGAAATTAATCTTTGAGCAGCCCCCAAAAAAGAAGCTCTTCTTAGTCGCAGGTGGAACCTCATATCACAAAAAGAGAAATGGAAGGAATGAAGACCTGTTGTTTATGTCTGTTCAACTGTGAAGAAAGACATAAAAAGGTGCTTTTTACTGGATTTGAATATAGACATCTGCTATGATTTATGACGGGATTCAAAGGGAAACTTGCTCACATATACTGAAAAAGGACAAATAGGACGCACCTTAGTTAAATGCATTGTACAGTTGGTAAAATGTAATCTGATTCAATATTCATATTGAGAATATGATACTGTTGAGGAGAGTCTCTCTCTATTTTCCTGATGAGATTTTGCACAAAATTAGGAATAAACAAAACATTTCTTAAATAATGCACGGTGTCAATGTACTCATTAAATCCAATTAGTGTAAACTATATCATCTGCTCTGACACTTGTTCTACATTTAAGTATAAATGTGGGTTTGTGGACTTAATTGTGGAATGTCGTTGGGTTGGACATGAGTGGTAGATTTTTTTGGGATTACCTTGCAACTTTTGCTGACGGGTAATATTCACATGAACTTATGTGCGATACGTGTGCATTTTACCCCTAAAGAGAAAGTTGGCACCTGAAATTCATATAAGGATAAACGCTAACGAATATTAATGAATACAAATGTACATTTGCCTATGTGTACATGTAGAACATACTGTACCAATACCCCCCCACCCCCCGCTACTCACTGACACCCTGCCCAGTCACAGATTCGATTACAGTATGAAAGTAAAGATGATTGTACTGTAGAATGAACTAAACCACTGTCCTTTTTGGGTAGTTCACTCAAAACAGAGACAAACGTTGTTCAAAATTTGTAAAATATCCAAAAATGTAAATTCAGACATTAAACCATAAACTTCACCTCATTTATTACTAAAGAAAATGTGCATTAAATTTTAAAATAATTGGGAAATGAGGCTATGAGGAATTGGTTGGACAAAAATCGAAGATAGATGGATCGATGGAAAGACAGACAGTAATAATGTCAATTCTCTAAATTTGGAAACTTTTTACAGTGCCTTCTTTTGAAAGATTTCAGGACAATCTCATCTGAATCTGTCGTGTCTATTATATTGCTGGACAAGAATGTCTGTCGCTGCAGAAAATCCAACATTTCCTTTCAGAAAACACTTCTGATGTGTGTTTTTTAAATCACTCAAATTCGAATTCTCAAAGTAATCTGAAGCCGATAAAAATCAAATAAGTTACTTTGATAAATGTGTTACGTAACTTCATAATCTCAGACCTATTCGTTTTCAACACTAATCTTCTGGATCATTGTGATACATGAACCTATTAGTCATACTGCATAAATAAGATCCCATAGAGGACCAAAACGGTGACAGCTTCAACTTATTAATATTACAAGTATTTTACCACATCCCGTCTCCAAAAATGCTCATTCTACACTGTTTTCATCACAGCTGTTGAGAAATTTCAAAATATTTAAGTGAGAGCATCTACTCTGTCAAAAAAAAGAAGCAAGAAGGAGAAAAAAGACAAATAAAAACAGCAAATCAGGTTCCACCATGTTAGTGGTTGTGAGGCATAAGTGACAGGAACAAGAACAATTACAACAATGCATTTCATTTGCCGTCGCCGTGCTGCTGCCCTGTCAGGAGAGTGGAGATAATTTCACAAAAAAAGGTGTCAGGAAGCTCTCAGCTCAGGCCCCCACTTGTGAATTTCTATCTATTATGTATAAGTCGAGGCGGGCAGAGCTCAGTATCCAGCCAGACCTGACGATCAGTTAGAGCTGAGAATGTGTCAACTGTCTCTCCCCGTCTTCTATGGTTTCCCCTGACGAGTATTACAGCTGTATCTCCCAGCTCCGCAGGAGATAACACACCTGTGTGTGTGTCTGTGTGTGCGTGTGTGTGCTCTTTTGTCTGACAAGCTGATCTGTACAGCATGAAGAGTGTCTACTGTAGCACAACTTGTATGAGTTTATACCAGCAGTGGCAAAAGTACTTCTAAAAGTAATGCTTTACTCAAACAGAAGTATACAGTATTTGTATACAGTGAAATGGATTCTAAGTATAAAACTCTGCCCTGTTTTGATTGATAACTTTTTTTATTTCAGGCAACAACAACATATTTTACACTTTACAATTTCCATACAACATTTCATATCAAGGTTCGGCATTTTTTTTTTTATTAAGGAAAACATGAATACAATATATTTTGCCTGAAAGGGAGTGGGAAGAAGTAATAAACTTATAAACTCCCACCCCCATCTTCAAGTCATAGTTAGAAGAAAAAAAGAACAAACAAATAAAAGAAAGAACAAACAACTTTTACAGCTTCCGCCAAGAAAGAAACAAAACAACTTAAATTGACCTTCTGTTGTTCTAGTAGGTAAGGTGCAGAATACTATATACTATATTCAAGTAGCCTTATCGTTTTCATATCATTTGAATATCAGGTCAGCTGTTCTAACTTAAGAAAAAAAACAATACTGAATGAAATGACCAGCATTAAGTACGACGTGCAAATCTGCTGATAAGATGAGTGAGAGAAACTAAAACATTATGATGCGTTTTTGATTCACTTCAGTCTCCCATTCACTTCCATTACAATACTGCATCAAGGAATATAGCGTAGCCTGGATCTGTGTAATTTAAAACAATGCAGGCCTGTTCCAAAACACAGCTATATGTCGGAGCTCCAGCAGTGACATGGAGACCACATGGGGTTGTAGGAGTTGTGATCGGCTGATTTTTCAAGTTGGCAAAGGCGAAGATGGTGAATAAAAATAATAAGGAAGGTGCTGTTGAATCAGATATGTTAAAAGTATTTTGCAGTCCTTGAGTTTGCCATAATGTTCAGTCTTAAAGGTTAGAGGATAATTGTTTTGTGTCAATATAGTAACCTTTGAACGTGCTGTAGCTTCATTGGACTTCTGCTTCGCATCACGACTCCGGTGTAGGAAATCTACTCTATGACAGGAGTTTTGACAGTTTTAAAACTTTTTTTTTTTTTTAAAGACAGGTATATGATAAAGACAATTAAGAGTTTGAATGAATAATCACTGATACATGACTATTTTACTGTGTATCTTGGCACAGCAAAGTCAAGAAATGAGATATGTCATAACAGCACAAAAAAAATTAATTCATATTTATAAATGGTAAATAGATTGCATTTATATAGCACTTTTCTACACATTTAAGTGCTTTTCCACACACCAGTGGACAGCTGGTTCCATGCAAGGACCATGCCAGTCTCCACTGGGGGTTTCAGTGTCTTGCTCATGTCAAAGGGACACTTCGACATGTGAAGAGTCAGAGACAGGATTTGAACCACCGACCCTTCGACCATTGGACGACCCTCTCTACCAACTGAGCCACAGCTGCCCATATAGTCAATTGTCATAGTCAATTGTTTGATTTGGACAAAGAGGTCAAATTATTACACATAATAATATTGATACGACAAAAACAGCAACTGGAACAGGGACAAGTAGCAAAGGTATAAATGAACTCTTGATATGCTGGTGACGTCTATAGACATCACCACAAATTTTTGCAGAGTACGCTGTGACGTCTATAGACGTCAACGACTGTTTACAGCGGGGGTTGCTAGGATACAACCTGGGGCAACTTTTAAGCTGTAATTTGTAGTCCCAACAAATGTTTATATATACACCGGCGTGCACACACCGACGTATATGCACCGACGTATACACACCAGCATGTACATATATATAAATATACTGCGGCATATATATAAATATACACGTATATATAGATATGTATGGTGTGTATGTATATATGTGTATATACACAGACAGATATATGATGTGGTCTTTGCACTGCAGTCGTGCACTCATGGCTTTGAAAACTTTTGCACTTTTGTGTTTTTGTATTTATGCCGTGTCTTTTCAGTTCGTTGCCAGACCCACTGTGTGTGTCTGTGCAACGACAATAAAGTCTAAGTCTAACAAGCACGCACACATACACACACGCACACACACACCACGTATGGACGATTGTTGTCAATTTGTATATAGCAGTATTTCTTATATGTGTGAATAAAAAAATATATTTTGCCATGAAAAATATATTTTTCATGGCACTTTAGTGAGGTGTCACTAAAGTGATAAATATTGACCTCACAGTCACTGATCAGCTTGAAATACTTCTTGCACAAAAAGCTCATTTTCTCCATTTCTTGGTCAAAACCCTGCGTTTTTGCTGAAACCACCCTATGTTCTACTGTCAATTATTTGAGAACCAAAAACGATAGAAACAAAAACATTTTTCCAGATGAAAGAAGAGAATCTACACTTTATTTTGATGTGTGCAATGTTTATATAGACAAATAGCTCAATATTTTTTCTAAAATCAGTGAAAATGCTCTAAAACCTCTGGCAGTCTAGGGGTTTCCATTGGTAAAACAGGCCGGCAGTCAAAGAGTTAAATATAAATCCCAGTATAGGGCCAATGTGATGAAAAGATTATTTTTTGAGGTACAACCATGATATTTAATCTGAATCACAATGTTCTCACTTTTGTAAAACTTGGGAGAGTTACAAACGTACTTTGAGTTCTCCTGTAATTGTCTGAACTAACTTGTCGTATTATGAATAAAAAACACAGATTATAGCTCAAGTCACCTGTTCTAGAATCACTGTGTGTTGGAGTTTGTAGCCAGATTCAGAACAAAATGTGAATCCAACACCTTAATGTTGATAGATGCTCAGGTATCACATCTGGTCTTGTCCATCTGGTCTGGTCTGGTCTGGTCTTGTTTTGTTTTGTCTTGTCTTGCCGCTGCCTCTGTTACTGTGGGTCAGGAGCATGGTCTTGCGGTGTATGAATGTAGCAATGCTGTATAATGAAAAATTTAAATACAATTTTTTTTTAATAAAAAAAAAAGTATGACATCTGAACTGAAATAAACTCATCAGTTTGGTGGCCTGTTAGTGACATTAATGCTACGAGCCCAAGGGTTAATGCAACACTAGCTGTGAAATACTGTAATTAAACCGACAAACAGGTCACTGATAATATGTGTCAACTGAAATTAAAAGTTCTGAACATGACGCAATGTGCATGATCTGAAAAGTATATTGCATGTTTAATAAAGAATAATGACCCTCTAAGAATGCATGACCTAATCAAAAACTTACAGTGACATGAACCGCTGTATATGTACATCTATAAATCAGCCTTGTGTATCTGTGGTACCAACTGATCTATTTAGTCTGAAGTATGTCTTTATTCTCAGAGGGTGTGTAATGTTTGTAAATAAAAAATACTTCATAATTCCTTTTCAAATGTATAGACACTAACATGAATAGTAACATTAGGCAATGTGAGAAATACAAGAAATGGTAGCGGAGAAATGATTTACTCAAGAAACACTTAGAAATGCAGTAACTAGTACTTGTATTTGCAGTATGTGCTGTATGTGTGACTGGTATAAACACCAGAGCAGGTTGTGTAAGTGGAGCCAGGCACTAGTTTTCCACTAACGGTGAAGTTCACTAATATCAGGACATACTTGTGTGTTTATCTTCGTGCTGGTGCAACACTGTCTGTGCATCTGTCTCAGAAACCTGAACCTGGGGACTGAATGTCTGAGTGTGTCTTGCATTGGTGGAGCCAGGGGACACTGGCAGCAGTGGCAACAGTGAGAGAGTGGAGGTGTAACACCTTGTTAATGTGACAGATACAGTAAAACAGTCACAGAGGGAATGAGTCGCTGTTGTCTACTTTGCTTGATAACTTGACAGGTACAAGACGCAGTGGCGGCGGTGACGGCACTTGGGTTTGGTAAAGTCACTCGCAAGTCCAGTTCCTAACTTACCTGACTAAGATAAGTAACTGGCACAGAGCTCCAGATGACCATATTTATGTGAAGAAGAGCAGCGCTAATACATTTGTAAACGACCCAGAGCGTAAAGAGGAGAGAGGACTGATTTTGAAGGTTTTAGCAGAGTGATGACAAAAGGTTATGAGAGGTTGAACGAGATAAAAACACCAATAATGACTCGCACTCAAGCACTTAAACGGGGTATGTTCTGCCTCTTTAAACTGAGGGCAGACTGTTGAAGTGTTCTGTTTATGAACAAAATCCTGCAATGCTAATGAACGCCTCTAATGATGATGAGGTGTTAATGCACATGTGGGTTAATAAGATTATTTCAGGGCTGGGTCATTTGTTTCCTCACTCAGAGACTTAATGAACTTGAACTGGTGAATTTCCTCAATCATTACATCCTAAACATCAAACATTCCACCTCTTTCAAACGTTACACTGCTGAAACCTTTCCGACACCAGTGTGATATGTCAGATAGTTTTGTTGCTTGTTTTTTTTTTTTTGTAACGCCCACACAGAAGATAAATTGGCAAGAACTTGTTGTTCTAAGCTATTTCACAAAATTTCAATTTGCCAAATTTGTCTGAAAACAGAGCTGCGTCTCATCAGTGTTTGCACACCAATGAAGGAAACAATTCAACTGGGGTGGATTTTCATTTCTGTAGATTTCCACATATGAAATGAAATCCTTTTTACTGACTACTTATTTCACATGAAGTGACTGAGATAACATTAAGCTCCTGAATTCTCCTCATCTCACCCACTTGTCCACAACCGGATGGCTTCTCACATCATTGTCTCCGTTTATGATGCACTTCTTTACTTTCTTCTACAAAAACTGAACACAACAACACATATTCACCCAAAGCACTTGGGCTGAGAAATTCCAATATACTCAGTGTTTTTTTTGTATTGCACCAGTGTCCAAACAATGAACAACAATAAACTACTGGCACGGTCTAGACCTGGGGTTGTCAACCTGCGACTCTGGAGCAGCATGCAGCTCTTTGGTGCATTTGATGTGTTTATCATTTATAATAAGTTCATGATGACTTCATTAAGTTCATTCATTCATCTTCCAAACCCACTTTATCCTTTGCAGGGTTGCGGGAGTCACTGCAGCCTATCCCAGCTCCAAGTTGCCAGTTCTTCGCAGGGTCATCATTCAGGCAAGGTGGGTGAAGTGTCTTGCCCAAGGACACAACTGCACATGATCAGGAGAACGGCCAACACTTCGGTTACCAGACGACCTTACTCTACCACCCGAGCCATGTCCACCCCACATCGAAATAAAGCATCTTAAAATATTGTGCCTATTAATCAAAAATATGCAACACTATGGGGACAGTGTTGGTTTCCAACTGGCCCCATAGCAGTAAACAGACTGCTCAGTCATGGTGCTGAACCAAATTTTTCAAATATCCTTTCTTCTCACTTAACTATTTAAACAACAACAAGCATACATCAACTATTTAACTATCCGACACTTAAGCTATGCTTGTTTTAATGCTAATCTGTCACCATAACAATCACTCTTCATACACGTCATAAAGTGTGTGACGTTTGCCAGTGTGCCATTCAAAACTTAGAACGCTATCCCTGTCACTAATGTGAATGTGAAGGAGTATGCACATGGAGTGCTGAGGTTCAGGCGCATAAACCACATTAACTAAGTGTAATAAATATTTTAATGTTCTATTATTTTGCACATATTTGTACTTATTCATTGTTCAGTGAAGCAGACCTTTTATAATTCAGGTTGACAGCTGACTGCACGTGCAGACAGGATGACATTGTTGGTTTACTGCTGGTGGATGATATAAGTTCGGTGCTTTTTTGTTGCAGCTTATTGCAATCAGAGGCACACATTCTGTCAGATGCCAAACTTTGTGAGGGTGTTAACGCCGGCATATGATTAGAGTAATTCAGTGCAAGTAATGCCACGATTAGCAGGAGCAATCAATTCTTTGTGGATCTGAAGTATTTTACTGGAAAGTAACCTTCAACCCACCATCTTATTTTCAAAGTGCAAAATATTTTGTTGCATGCAGAAATGTCATTTCATTTTCTCTGCAGTTGTTCATTTATTTCAAAAGATGCAAAGATCAACAGGACTCCAGGTGCATACTTCTTCATATTCACATAAAAGTCGGGGATTGCATTCCAACTTTTAAATCGCACACTGGCAGAAGTTACCAGAAGTTATGATGTGTGTTAAGAGCAATTTTTGTGGGGGTGGGTCTATGTTGAGTCACAATGACCCATCTTGATTGAGTTCACAGTCATGTGATCATGCAGATCGTTAACATAATCTATATGAATTAGTGTGAAAAGAAGATGGGTTAAGTGTTGGATAAATAGTTCAAGTTAAATACTTCATGTATGCTTGTTGTTTAAATAGTTAAATGAGAAGAAAGGAGGGGGCTTTTTGTATTTAGTTCAGCACCATGACTGAGCAGTCTGTTTATCGCTATAGGGCCAGTGTTGATTTCCACATGTGTTGGTTGACATTTAGTAAGGCTCTGAGTTCTATGTTGTGTGGGACATGGGAAGTTCGATCAGACAGCTCTGTGTGCCTCCCAGCATTTTTGGTTCTGGAGAAAACAGGTCCAAATGGCTCTTTGAGTGGTAAAGGAGTGATAAAGTCTAGGCCCCTGGTCGAGACTCAAGCCTGTATTCTTAGTAGGTCTGAGGGTAAATCATTTGCATAGTCAGGAGGCGGTGTGAAGTCAAAATTGGGTCAT
This sequence comes from Gymnapogon annona, assembly GCA_029814585.1. Taxonomy (NCBI): domain Eukaryota; kingdom Metazoa; phylum Chordata; class Actinopteri; order Kurtiformes; family Apogonidae; genus Gymnapogon; species Gymnapogon annona. The sequence goes on along the minus strand of JAPTHA010000012.1, from coordinate 3,935,189 downwards.
TTGTAATCAAACATGTAAATACCGACAGCATAGCTTGTCACTTTAAAGATTATGATACAACAAATATATTAACCTCACATTGGACAAACTTTTAGGAACCTGCTAGCAATGGAATCAATAAACTGGATGTGCACAATGAAGACAGGCTGACTGAAAAGCTTTTTCTCAGAGAGGTGCATATGAACTTTGGCTTTTATAAAAAGTCATGTGATTATGTACGGTGATTTGGTCATTGTTGGGACATTAATCAAAACTAGGTGATGCAGGAAAATGGTTGATGTACACAATCCCTCACCTAATTATTTCATGAGTAAAATGTTCTGGAAAATTATGCAAAATAGTTCAATGTGCGTACGTATAGTTGAAAACAAAAAGGTCCTTCAATTAAATTAAACATAGTGTAGTTTAAACAAGAAGCCAACAAAAAAGTGAATGACCATAAGTCCTGAAATTGGAGCATGTACGGAAAGATCTTCACTGAGCATTGATGAGTGTTTCAGCACCAAGGACAGAGTCATGGACATAGAAGACAGGGTCTGGTGCTGTCCGTGGTGCTGAAAGTGACAGCGCCGCAGAGGCCAGACGTTATTAAGACTCGGACGCTGGTTCATCAGTCTAACAGAAATATACACTCTAAAGACTGGTATTAACAAAAGGCAATATTATGACCAAGCTACTGAGGAATGTTTAGTAAAACAAGCCACCACTTCGCTTTGAAACTAAATAGATTCTTAATTCAATTAATTTTAATGTTTCATTTATGACATTTGATGTGCGCCCAGTTTTTGCCTTGCATTCATACAAAAAAATAGAAAAAATCTTCTTGTTTATGAAAAATTGTCACTCGTGTCCAATAATAATTTCTCAATTATTGAAATAAAATTTAGTCAAATGTTTACATTTTGATGAATAATAATATACACATTTCGTAATAATATGGAGTGACACAGTGGTGCAGTGGATAGCATTATAACCTCCTGGCTTCAATTCCACCACTATTGTAGAAAAACTTAACCCACATGTTTCATTTTATAAATAACCAGGCAAAATTGAATGTTATGGTTTAAACACTCCATGTGAATGAGGCGTCATTTATCATTTATGACTGGTGACCTTCATGAATCCTGTAGCAAATGATGATTCAATGGTTGTGTAAAGTGTAAATCACACACTAAAATAGAATATATTCAAAAGAAAGAGAAGAGAGCAAAGAAAGAGCATCCTTGGTTTTGTTGCTATTGTTTATGCAAATACAGCGTCTACACTGATATATATTACTTTTACTGTTTATAGTACTGTTTACAC
>JAPTHA010000012.1:3860192-3881698 GCA_029814585.1 Gymnapogon annona | reverse complement strand
TCAGCTGATGATACAAATAAATATGGAAAATATAAAGTGCACAGTTGATGTAGCCGAATGTAACTGCAGTGCAAGTACAAGCTTAAACAGTTTGAGTTTAGTTAGATTCACTAGTAGATAGACTTCCAGATCCAGTCGTAATTTGATCCCGTGGATATTCAATAGAATTTCACATACGCCCTGTCAAAACCCCTGCAATTTGGAACTCTGACAGGTAGAATGAAGAAATGTTCCTTCTTCTGGGCCACATCTAAAACAGAGGTGGAGTAATATACAGCTGATGGAGGAAGTTGAACTGGATCAGTCTATGCCCAGTATTTAAAGTAGAGGTTACTCCATCTCTATACATGTTCCTCCACTATTTTTTCTCAATTGTGATTCCTAGATTTCCTTCCCATTTAGCCCTTGATCTGTTCTTATCTTGTATCATTATAATCAACATAAGGGTTGTATAAATCCTTAAGATAGTGCATTTGTATTTAAATAAATACTGGATATAAATTAATAATAGATGTAATAGGTAAATGTAAACCCAATTTGGATTTTGATTGTTATGAGGCATTCCAAAAAAGTGATGACAGAAAGTAAATACTGCTGAAAAGTTGATAGGTTATGTAAATGACCTAGTGTTCGAGTATACACGAGGTGACTTGGATGAAAAGAATGTTCACCAAAGGCTGAGTCCGGTTGATCCAGGCGGTCTCTAGACCAGATCCCAGATAAGAAAACAGCAGAGAACTCTGTCTTTCATTATCTACACAACAAAATACTTGTTAAAGATTCGGAGAAGCTTCACATCTCAATGAAAGGCCAAGGGTTGAGAGCACTGCTGAATGTGTGTGACCTTTGACCCTCAAGTGGTGCTGCCTGAGACAAAGTCTGAATCTGAATGTGTTTTACACAAGGAGGAAAAACTCCATCAGTTCTGTGTAGAACCATCTAGAACATCTGAGAAGGACTGAAAAACACTGGAAAGACGTTCAGTCTCTGTTGTTTTTTCATACAACTGGAGATAGAGTATGTTAAAGATGAAGAGAGAGATCAGTGACGGGTGTAACAGTATGTACGTGATGGCCTGGATATGCACCAGTGTACACATAACTGAGTCGAGTGAAGGCGCCATCTACATGAGGAACACAACAAAATAAAAAACAAATGTAACACACTGGAAAACATCCTTCTGACCCAACATTAGTGACTGTGCTGATGTCTGCATTTGTTTACAAGTACAGAATCCAATCAGTTATTGTGTTTAAGAAAATAATCCAACATGTTCAGTAAATGGGGTATGTAGATACATATAAAACAACACTTATATTTGTTTTTGTCTCTGTCACTGTATCTGACTTGCTTTTGTTAAGCTTACGTTGTCTGTGTTTTTTTTGTCTGTTGTCTCTGATCGTGCCATTGTGGGATGGAGATGTCATCTTATAGTGTATGAATGTAAATGCAATATTGTCTTGTGAAAAATCCAAAATAAAATATAAATACATATATATGAAACATCATACAGTGTTACTACACATGGAAATGTATAGAAACACACCTCCATAAAGACTGTGTTTTAACCCACACTTAACCCGTGTGGGTTGGGTTAAGTCCCAACCCACACGATCTGTACTGTATAAGAGACAGTAACAAAAAAAAATCCCACAAACAATATTCTTACTTCATACTTTTGTGTCAAGTGATAAAGTTCCTTTTCTCACTACCGCTCGTTTTACTCTGACTTTCTCTTCAGACTCTTCAGCTTATTGTTTCCCGGCGCCGTACTGTATCTCGCTAACTAGTTCAAGTCATCACTGCGGCGCCTAAAGCTCCGCTCCCGAGCACATCAGCATCATCTAATCGGGTTTCCTCCACAAACAATGGCTGAATATAGCAGAAACCTCTGTACATTTCCAGGAGGGAGGATGGGAGACTGATGGTTTTTTTCACCTCTACAAAAGCAAATTAACACTGTTATTTCGTCGCCATCACACACACAGATGACACCTAAACAAATATACTGAGGCTACAAGTCGGAGGAGAGAGGTGCCATATGTACAGAGACAAACACAGAAGAAAAGTAAAGCAGGGATAGAGGCGGTTTTTAAAGGCTCACATCTTCAGGGAGACTGTGAAGAGGATGTACACTCGGTGTGTGTTTACATAGAGTGTGGACTCCCACTGAGTGTGTATAGGTGTGTGCACAGAGTGAGACAGGTACCACTGACCAACCGTGAATCACTGCATTCCCCAATACACCAGATGATGGGCGTTTGGGTTGTTTAGCTCAGTGAAATAATTGCATAAGTGCTTGACCTGTGGTGACGCACAGGCTGTTATGATGGTAAGACAGGCTGTCATTGTTTCCATGGAGACGCCTGCACACGTGAGCTCTGCCCAGCATCTTCGTATTAATGAACAATTACTGAAGTAGTCGAGTTTCCTCTGTGACGCTGAAATGGTAGTTTTATACTTTTTTTTTGTCGTGTCATTATTAGTGGTCTGGCTAAAGTGGATTTATAAAAGCTTATGATGCAGGAAATCGTCTGTAGCGGATCCGTTTGCAGATTAAGAATCACAAAAGGCAGGATATGACATGAAAATGTCCTTTGATCCTTTAACAAAACCATGAACAAGGTCTTTCTTAACTTTACTTTCACCCCATGTACATTGAATTTTCATATTCATACTTTATTCGGTGCATTTCTATAATGTGTTTTTCTAATTTGCACTTGCCGATTCAAGGATTTTAATACAGAGCCATAACAGACAGTTGAGGCTGAGGGCTGGTAGATCAAGAGGCAGAGTTTCACTGAACAAGACGAAGCTCTTCTCTCTATTGACGTTCGAAGCATTACATACAGTACAAGTCTGATACTGCTGCTGGTGTTACTGTTCCCTGAGTCTCAGTCAGAACAGCAGGAATACACAAACCTCCCGGTGGAAACGTGTACAAATCAAGAAAAGCCTGAAATAATCGGCCCCGAGTGGGAGCTTTGAAGGGTAATAATAACGTGGGTGCCAGCAGAAAGCAGGGCACACAGGCTGACACACTTGACTAATGCTGCGCCGTCTATTAGCGCCGACGAGACATCTGCGATTCTGGACCTGCACATGCCCAGGCAGGGGAACAAACGTCCACCGCGGTCAACCAGCCGGAACAAGCCTACTAAATAAAACATGTGGCAGGCTCCCCAAACAATGGCACTAATGTGCAATCAAGTGGAGCGCTCCTCGTAACGCCACAACAGCCCGATGCTGCCACACTCATGCCGCTGTGAAATTGGGGCTTCTGCGTCTGATGCATCTTGTCTTCTTATGAAATCACTCCATTCCTCCCGGCTCCTGCTTCACCCTCCCTTTTTTCTTTGGAACTTTTCTTTTGTCTCCTTCTCCATTTTAAAAACCCGTCCTTGTTTTGCTGGAGCCTCTTCTTCTATGCACTATTGATTTCATTTCATTTCTTTCTTTTGTGTCTTCGCCAGCTCTCCTTCTTCCAAACTCCTCGCATTCCACTCATTTACACTAACCTTCATTCACCTTTCTCTCTCTGCACACGTTTTGCCTTTGCAACCTTCCTCCTTCTCGTGTGCAGCCTCGTGGGTTTGTTCCCCCCCCCCCGCCAAGTCAGCCTCCTCCTCATTGTCTTCCTCTCATCTCTCCTTTAATTTCTTTCCTACCACTATCAATCATTCATCACTATTCAATTTAACTCGGCGGCGCATTGTGCAGCAGTGGCGTTAACCATAGTCCCATTCTGCTAATCATGCACGTTGTGAAGGCCAGAGGCTTTCAAACCGTGCATATCAATGACAATATGCATAAAAAATGGACGCTCATTTGTTTTTCATGACACAATTTGAACAAAAGAAAAGGGAGAAAGTGTATTATTTGACTCTCACTGGTGAATCACACACATACACAAAGTCGACTTAATCACTGTCAGGCAACACACGTCAGTGATAGGTCGGCAAAAGAGCAGGCGGGAGGCTGACGGAGTTAATTAACGACTGCTAATCAACAGCAATCTTCTTTCATTTTCTAATCGTTCATAGTTCATTTCTCGCCTTCCCCTCCTTCAGATAGCAGACTCCTTTGTGTATCCGGCAATGGATGTGTGTTACAAAAAGAAAATGCGGAAATGGATTACTATCATTAACAGAGGACCAGCCACGCCTGGATGGTCTGAACTGGCTCGAACTGCGCTGTGCCTCCCTACTCATCATAGGAAATTATGTGTCGAGTGACAGAAAATAAGTCATTAACTTTAGGTATATGTGTATATTATATTATCATCGTATTGACTACAACATCAAAGGAATCACTCAGATGGTCGAGTGAATGCAATATTTCCGCTTTAACCCTTTCAAGCATGAATTATGACAACCTATTTCAGGATTTTTAAAAGAGACATCTCCTCTAAAATAGCTGTGCACTGTAGTGACCCCTATACATGAATGGCTTAAACTTTCCATTTAAAAAATACATTCAAATGATCATGAGAGGGTTTTCAATAGACAGCTTTGACGTTCTAACAAAGATCCCACTGTATTGGATTTGTGTGACCACTGGTAGGAGTAGTGAGCAACTCTGGAGGAAAACCAAAACTGTGGAGCTTTTGGCCAAAGCATTAAGTGACCAGATGAGATGAGAACCAGTAAGAAACCACTTTTCCATTCAAAGAAAGTGACAAAGTGATAAAAACAGAAGCAGCATCATTGTATGAAGTGTGATGATGAAATTTAAGTGTTTATATTATTATTATTATTATTAGTCATATGACAAAACAAAAGTCGTTATGTAATATGATTTGCTTTGCTAAGTTGCTGCTTGTTGACCCAGCGTTCCCAACAAATCAAACAACTGCACTATCAAGTTGAATTACAGCATAATACACCATATTAAAGACATAAGCGAACTATCACCTCATATACACAGTAAAACAAACCTTGAAACATTGATTAAAAGCTGTTATTATGAGACCATCTGTGTGTATTTTGTTGCTCAGGATATATATAACGGTTACAGAGGGAAAAAAAAACAGAATCAAAATAAAAATATGTTCACTCTCACGACAAGTTCTCCTTGGCCTGTTCCCTTACGTTCACATGCTTTAACCTCCAAACATGAGCTGAATATATTGTATTTGAGATACAACAGAAGAGCAGCTACTGGCGGATGACGGGCTGCATCATTTCAAAATAAACTGATATTTATAGTAACAAGAAGAGATGTTGCCGACCTGGTGATACAACAGAATAGAAAAAATAAAGCATTACTCATGCAGAAATTATTTGTAATGGTAGGAAAAATCAACAGTGTGGCCATTACTTCTACACCAGTCATTAGATTTGGTTGATGATAACATTGGCACAATAAATAATACATATCAATACACGCCTACAGGCGTCAGACAGGAATTTGACAATATATTACATTTCTATTCTACTACTCCTCAACTGCACAGCATTTTTTCATGTTGCAGAAATATTTGCATGGTGAATAAAAGATAACGGAATTGTGGTATAAAGGCAAATAAAAGAAGGCAGACATGCATAGCTTACTGAAGTAGAAGGAGAGACTGTGGCCTGTATTCAATGCAAGTTAAAAAAAAAAGTGATTATGACCTCCTGTGCAAAGTGAGCGAGGCACCACATTACAAAAAAACATCAACTTGACTGCCATGTACAAATTATTTTTCAGTGTCAGCTGCAGAAGTCAAACCACTGTTAGCGTTGATGTCACCTTATGCTATTTGTCGTGTGTGATCTGCACTGACAAACCCACCAAGAATCGTTTCCATTTGCTCTCATTTCTTTCATTTAGGCTAAATTCTGCATAGCTGGGGATTTAATGCAGAGATGTAAAATAAAGACTGTGATCAGGGGTACACATAACTGGTGCGCAAGTGTTGTCGAAATGGAACGTGCGCTGCACAACAAACGCCTTAAAACGTGTTTGCACACCAACAGCTGGAACCGCTGGTAGAGGTAGTGGTAGCACTCTCAAAATGTCAAAGAAGCAAGCCTCGTTGAGTAACTATTTTGATGTTCCACAACCATCGCCTCCAAAAAGACATCAACGCCTGAGCCTAAAAACAGCATTTTCGTGGAAAAGTGGCTGCAGGAACTGCAGTCAAGCCAGCCTGGTGATATGTGCCCAGTTTGTCTCCCGATTACGATAGATGAGACAAACACAAACACAATGAGATGATTAAATCAGTTTTAATTCTACTTCGTACTTGGTACGGGATCAGATTTTGTCAGGTGATCAAGCCGATCCAGTTTTCGGCGTGGTTCTTCTCAAACTGAACGTTACTTACAAACTATGCTGCATTTTGCAGAACACGTACAATAAGCCATAAACACAATGTAAAGATACTTCCTGTTTTCATTTAAAAATAAAAGCACGTCCCAAAATAATTTAAAAGGCATTTTCTCATCATTTTTCCAATAAATACTTCAGGAATGAGGTCATTTTTGGAGGAGTACTCCATATACTATCAGTATACACACTGTGAACTACTTTAACTGTTTTTAAATTTAATTTTACTCCAAAATATCTGTGATGTTGAGGAGGATGTCCAGCTTTTAGAATAGGTTTTATGTTCAAGCAAACTAAGCTCAAGGAGAAGCCATTTTATTTCGGAGTTTACAGAAAAGACATTCGTTGTTTAAAAAGATGCCAGTTAAAATTATTATGTATTTTTTGTTTCTTTGTTATTTGTTAATTCATCTTTAGATATGAGTAAATGTTTTTGCTATCAGTTATTCGACCACGTATCCCTTTTTTATCCATCTGGTAGAGCAGGTCGCAACTCGTGTGCTCGATGAGAACCAAGCAACATTTCCAGGTGCTCCCCTGAGTACTAGATCAAAAACGTTATGTGCAGGAGTGACTATGATCAATTCTTCTGAAAGGCATTTTAAAATGTGTAGAAACTAGATGTACAGAACTGTACAAAAGTCTTGGGCTACAATTACCGTTGTTGGGGGCTTTTTTGTTTCATTTAAGAATTAATTTTATTCTACTGCATTAGATTTTTTTTCTGTCATTTTCCCACTGTCTTTTTTTCAGATACATGAAAATACAGGAAATTTGTGTATAGCCACAAAAAATGTAACTAAATGCATGTTAGAGGTTTAACTAAGTATTAATTGCATTAACTCTCCACTTGACAAGAAGCAGAGCAATTAGAAACATCTGACATAAAATATTAATAGAAAAAAAATATTCCAATATTTTAAAAAGTCAGAAAACTAATGTGATAAATCTCACATTGTCTGAACTGAAGTGTTAAAGACATGTCAAGCGCAAAGGTGAGTCACACTAAACTCAACCTTTTAGTTTTAAAAAGGTGATTTTTTGGGGGGGTGAAAACTTATAAATGCTTCACGTTTATCCAGAATGCATCTTGATACAAAGTGGGAGAATTGCATATGTGTCGTCATTAGAACTTCACTAAACCAATAAAACGAGCGTTGGAGCACGGCATTTTCCAACTCCTGTAGGTGTTAAGATCTTGAGAGAAAACATGAAAGAGCAATAAACACTGAAACACAGTCGAACCCTGAAGACATCACTCTTTTTTTCCCACTCAGAACTGTCGTTCTCCCTCGAGTTTTCTGTCCCACTAACACCCTGCAATGCTGCTTTAAACACAGAACCTTTTCCAGGCCGTGGATGTAATATTATAATTAGAAGTGGATGTTGGACTTTGAGACGGCAGACATTCATTCCACTGCCACTGATGCCAAAAAGTATTCTGGCTTCCAAGTTTTACATCCATGTTATGCGTCCAACAGTATGTGCTGAACACTCACTCCATTCATTCAGCTCATATATGCTTCATAATGTAGCGTCATCACAGATATTGAAATCATTTTTCCTCCAAAAAACAGCTAATAAAAGCACTGACAGGTGTCCAGTCTGTTTTCTAAATATGGTCTGACGGAAAACACTTCTTTCATGTCAGTACAAGCAGACACTAAACCCTCAAGTGCTTCTGAAGGTATCTTGAGTTTTCTACGTCAATGCACATTCCTTCTTTTTTTAACACTTATTAAAAACAATAAGAAATTGATTTTAAAGAACCACATTCAGACTACAAGGTGTGAACATTTTGTAACATTTATATAGTTTCCAAGTTACCTGCTTGGAAACTTTATACATTTCCAAGTAGGTAAAAGCCATAGTGAATGTGAAAGTAAATCTTGTAGATGACAGACTGGTTGGCCAGAACTGTCCCTACATTAATATACAGTACATGTGTATCATCAATAAACTTAGGTTGTCGTAGAACTCTGAAAACACCAAAGCTATGTCAAGTAAGCTTATCATGCGTATCATGATAGATCTACCAGAAAAAATTTAAATATCACATTTCTCATCATAAATTATACCTCAGAGTTTTAAATTACCGTAATTTCCGATGTATAAGCCGCGACTTTTGTCACACGCTTTCGACCCAGCAGCTTATGCAATGATGCGGCTAATTCATGCATTTTTTTCTAACGGCCGCCAGGGGAAAGGTAAGAGTGAGAGAGGTGGAATATATGTGTCGAGGAAGATGCAAGTTTAATGTAACGTCGCACTTTGTGCATGAATAAAGTTAGCACAAAGTTAGCCACTTGACATTAGTTTGAATCGTGCATTTAAAGTGGCCCTCAGAGTTGAATGGGAGGTTTGTATGACCATCGGTGAGAAATCGTTTACTAAAACTGGCCGCATGCGAAGGGTGGTTTCGAAAAGCCGGTCTGCTGTGTGACGGAGAGGACAGCACAAGCTCAGGAGTGAATTTGCCTCAGGATGAGAGTGACACTGACAGCGACAACGAAAGAGACTGAGAGAGGGTGTGACGAAGAATATCTGACGCTGAGGAGGAAGACTTCCATGGTTTCAGTGCACAGGAGGAAGATGAAGACGGCTCTCACTGATTTTTACCGGTATGTTTTTTTTTTTCGCGATTTGCTTCTTCCTCGTCAAGTGAGCCGCTGGTGAATTACATGCACGCGATTTGTCTCACAATTACGGTAGACAATCGTAATTGCGAGCCGCAATAGAAACATATTGAGATGATTAAATGACTTTTAATTCTACTTGGTACGAGATCAGATTATGTCGCGTTATCGAGCCGATCCGGTTCGATAATGCCATGATAAGACACGCTCTGTTTTAATTTAAAAATAAAAGCACTTCCTGAAATAATTTAAAAGGCTTTTTCTCTTAATTTTTCCAGTATAAACCCCGTGGAACTGGCTTGTATGGGTTTAGTACTGTGTATACTTTAGTACTAAGTATACTGAGCCGCAACAGAAACAAGCGCCGTCTACCGTAATACCATGAGACAAATCGCGCGTGTGTAATTCACCAGTGGCTCACTTGACGAGGAAGAAGCGAATTGCGGCTGGCTTGATCGCAGTGAGTTTCTACCGTCTTGTTGCTGTTATTGCCGCATGACTTTTACCGGTATGTTTTTTTTTTCTTTTTACCAGCCCTGTTAGTGCTGTGTGCACTACTGTATTACTGCTGTTACTGCGGCATCACAGGCACTGTTTGGAAAGAAAAACTAAATTAGATTATTAAAACTTTGAAAACTCTTTCTGTGTACTGTCTATCTTTGTAAATATCTCATGTTTCAATGTGGGCACATGCAGCTTATAGACAGGTGCGGCTTATGTATGTACAAAATACTTTTTCCTTTAAAATGTACTGGGTGAGGCTTATATTCAGGTGCGCTATATAGTTTATGTGACAGTGATTACAGTATGACATGAAACACAAAAAGTGAGGAAGAGAATAGTCAGCCTAGTCCAGCATGAACAGACGAAGCCACTTGGAAAAGGCGGCAAACGTTTTCAAGACAACACTCAGTCCAGTTGACCTGATTGAATTGCCTTGAGTAGAGAATAGCACATAATAAAGACTCTGGGCCAGACACGAGCTGAAAGACACGGCCGCACATGTTTCTGTAAATGTGTGAAGATAACTGGCTGCACCCATATGTTTTGAACAGATGTTCCACAGTGTATGAACACGTTCTAACTGTCAACAAACACGCCTCACCTCATCACTTGTGTCTGTTAACCTCAGCACAGTGTGTTCTTGGATTGTAATTACATGCATTACCCTCACGTTTCCAGGTTCACTCTATTCTCGTCCTCTGTTCACTTATGCACAGACCCTGTTTCCCCCACGGCTATTATTAAAGTTTTATTATCTGCTCTAATCTGAAGTGTTCAGCCATTGTTTAGCCTCTGCAACAACATTCATTAAGGTGACAGGGTGCAGAGCGTGGAAGTGGCGTGTGATGCTGTACGAGCTAAAAGATGGAGGTGTTAAAATCAGTACATTACATAACGTAGGAAAGACAGGATCAATACATAGATTTTGTGGAGCGTGGTGATTTGATCATTATTAATAGGACGTGGGAATGTTTCAGGCATGTGAAGCGCTTAATCGAGCATTCCCATAATCTGTACAAGAAAAAGAAATTGGATTATTCCACGTACACATTTCCAGACGCTTTTGCAGGTTTCACATGTTTGTCAGAAACAGAATCACGCTACAGCCATGTGCGACGTGAATTTTAATTCACACTTGCTCTGGCTGACAAACTCCTTCAACATGCCTGTGGAAAATCTCAACAAAATTAAACCTGTGGAAAAGCAGTTCCCAATCACTGCATATTTAGCACCTTGGTGCAAAACAAACCTGGTCATGTCAAAAGCGAGCACAAGACTGTGTGGAGAGAGGAGAACACAGGCTTGCAACGCAAATAAAATGTTATTTCCTCATTCTGTAACAGCCGTTACACTCTAAAAAAACAAAAAAAAAAAACACCCACAACCTTGCAAAAGTCAGGGAATTTTCTTGAGGGAATATTGTTCCCATGTCACACACCGTTTACGGGAGACATACACCTTCAACATCCCAAACACAGCAAAATTTCCCTGATTGGGATGAATAAAGGAATCTAATCTAATCAAATCTAATCATATAATACAGGTGAAAACACCAGCACACACCGATGAACTAGTGATGATAGTGAAGACCTGCTGTTGGATTATTAAGTCGATTCTTTTTAAAGCAGCGTATCACTTTTGTCACGAATGGGTTTCTTTCTTTTATGTTGTTGTTGTTTCTTTTATGTAAAATATGACACCAGTCATATTTTAATTTCCACTAATCCATTAGTCTTTGTGTTGTGTTTTACATCACTTTAGTCTTGTAGCATCTTTCATGTTGTTTTGTTTGATGGGACTTTTCCATGGTTTTCATCTTGCTGTGTCTTATATAATTTTCATCAACATCAAGTTGCATCTTTTATTTAATTTTTCCTTTTGCATAATTTTCCTCATTTTGCTAAATGCCTTGTTGCATCATCTGCATTATTGTTCTGTGGTCATCATTAAAATTAGTATTGTCTCGTTTCACATTTAGCATATTTCATAATTTATGTTGTTTTCTATTTATTGTCTCTACAAACTGCTTTTATCGCATTCTGTCTTTATCATTCATTTATTTATAATATCTTTATCATTATTTAACATACAATTTAAAACCACAAATAAAACATTGAGTCAGGACTGAACACCGCCTTTAAACTTGAAAGAAATAATGATTGTACACTTGTGTTAATAATTAAAGCAGTTTTCTCTGCTCCTACGGTCTGTTATCTAGACAGGAACTGTATTACAATAAATTGATATCCGCCGAGATTATTCAAAGCGTTCATTGTCAGCTGTGTGCTTCAAACAGATTTCATCTCTCAACTCCAACGCTACACCTTATTTTAGGTTTGGCTGCTTGTTCTGTGTTAGACAAAAGCAGAAAGATGAACGACAAGTAGGACTTCCTTTCAACCCTCTGTCAGTGAGATGTCACTCAACACTGAAGCATAAATGGGAAACTCGTGCGAGCAGGTGCCTGTGTTGGCTAACGTGTGCGTTTTGAGAAGAGGAAGAGGAAAACCTAATTATTCTTGTGATCAAAGCAATTATTAGGAGAAAAAAAACCACCCTGACCCAAAAACGTCTCAGCTGGAAAAGCATCACAGCTCAATCTGCAGTAGCCTATTAAGGGACTTATTAAGTATGCACAGTGTGCTCGTTCGCGCACGCACGCCAACAGTCACGCATGACAAAACCTGCAAATTTACAGAACCAATCAGATGCCGAATATGAAGCCGTTTACTTAAAACAATACTCACAGAGGCTGTGTTCACCCATTCACTTACAAAGTGATTCGCAAACACACGAGACGGAGCAGTGTCACTTAAGAAACCACTCACCTACAGCAGCGTACAGGCACCTCTGTAAGCAACGCACCAGAGACTGTGTACGCAAGCACAGACCTTCAGACGTAGACGGTAAAGCTCGTCTTCTGACTTAATACAACTGAGGAACAACATATACGTAGAACTCGGGGATATATTCAAAGATGTGATAAAACGTTGAATCTGTGAGGATTTTCAGTGTTTTCAAGGGCCAACTTAGTAACATTTAATCAAAGTTGGAATGGAGCGATCTATACTACTGTGCTGTATGAGTTTTAATTTGTAAGGCACTCAGACACATGAACACTGATACAGGAGGTCTTCATCTTTGTGTGGTCAGATACATTCATCAGCGGTTTCTTCAAACACTGAGATTTCCCTGGTCACCCTGAATCTTTACATACTATTACATTTAGAGTAAAAATATGAAGTACAATGGAGAAACTAAAGATACAACATTTTCCTTCTGGGATTAATAACATATAACCTTTTGATGCAATTTTGTTGAAATTAATTATTAATTTGTGTGTAATCATATATTAATGTGTACTTTGGGCTACAATACCTGTATGAAAGCTGCTATACAAATAAAGTTCTATTATTATTATTAGTACTACTATTACTATATTCACATTCTTACAGGTGAAGAAGACGTTTCATCAAAGTGGTTTCATTGGTTCATGCAGGACTAGATTAGTCAGCCTAGTGCTGCATGAACCAATGAAGCCACTTGAATACGGGGCCAAACGTCTTCAAGACAGAACTCAGTCCAGTTGACCGGATTCAATTGCCTAGAGTTGATTACTATCCTGATACAGATACATATTCAACCAAGGGTCAGTCACTATGTTGGATTCTTCTGACAGGTACTAGGTCTGGGACGATACGCTTTTCTCCCGATTCGATTCTTCCACGATTTTTTGGATGCCGATTCAATTTAAATTGTGATTCTACGATATTGCCGATTTTCTTGATTTTTAACACTAGTGAAACAGTTGAATGATTCTGATTGTTCACAGACTATTAAGAACCATATTTCCCCCAAAAATACACATCACATGCAAGTCAGTTTTTTAAGTTTATTCAGCAGCAATAAACAGTTGTACCAAAACAACTGTTCTAGACCTAGATAGAGCTCAACTGTTACTTTAATCTCCAATTCTGTAGTAGCCTTTAAATTAAATTATGAACAAAATCACTTTTCAAAACCTGGACTGGCTGTAAAAAAGGCAAACAAATGCATATTGGACAATTAAAAAAAACTCTAGTATTTATTCAGGTTATTGAGCTGTTCCTGTCAGTCAGTGCTTTAAGAAAACAGATGTCAGGTCAAATCAAACCTTGGAGACTCAAATGTGAGCCTACAATTATTTTGACTGATTGGCAATCAATCAAAATAAGTCAATTAAATGTATGATACAATAAACAAAAAGATATACTTTTCACGTGCTCTGGACCTACATGTAACTCTGTTCTTCATCAAGACAGCAGCTAGTACTGAGGAATATACCGAGGATTCTCGCTGCAGCTCTGAAGCAGCGGTCCCCAACCCCCAGACCGTGGCCCTGTACCGGGCCACACACCAAGAATGAGTCACTTAGATTATTTCCATTTGATTTATTATCTGATTCTGCACAATGTTTTATTTTGTAAAATAAACGGATTCTCCCAGTTACATCTGTTGTGTCTGAACTGTTCATATTGGGTCCAACGTGAACTGAACGTACTGCAGCCTATTTCTGGGACCAACGTTATGTGAACGAGTTCATTCTGGCGTTTGTGAACGGCGCTCTCGCAGTTTAACTTCCTTCAACAGGTGCCAGATTTCTATAGACCCTTCCAACAGAAAACCTGCCTAAACACTCTTTAATATGTGGTGGAAAAAACACCAAATCTGGCAACCCCAGTCACTGCAGAGTCGCACCACTGTAAAGGCAACACCAGCACGTGACCTCAGACTCTGCATACTGAAAACAGTTTTAAGGTTTGAAATTGGGTATGAAGATTAAGTCTGGCGCATAGTTTCACTGTTAAAACTGATAAAGTCATGGTGGTTACTCGTGGTCATATACTCGTTATGATGTTGGCGCAATGTCACAAGGACACTGCTAATAAAGTTGCATACAAGTACACAGTGAATTCACGTTTATTATCATATTTAGAAAATACGGCTGCATCAAATTGTTTTGTTGTTTTTATCTGCCACAGCTGAAAGGCCGGTCCGCGAAAATATTGTCTGACATTAAACCGGTCCGCGGCACAAAAAAGGTTGGGGACCGCTGTCCTAAAGCACGATGAGACCAGGTTGAGTGTGTGCGCGTCGCACTGACACGGAGCACTCTGCTAACAGGGCAGCAACAACTATATCGGCCGCGTTATCCCACGCTAAAGCCGGCTCCTTCTTTGCAAACAGCTGTCCAGCTCTCCGTTTCCTTTCGAAACAGAAAATCCAAAATGTTCCCACACTTTAGATTTAAAATGTGACGGTGGTGGGTTTTATCTCCGCCGCTTAGCCTTGTTTTGTGCGTTCTTCCATGTCGCTAACTGTTTTGATTGTTTTTTCCCTAACCTGACCTCACATCTGCTCAGAAGCAGTGTTCTGCGGGAGAAAAGTGGGCCATTTTTCCAACCCCGTTTAACACAGACCAAAATAAAGCATTTAGATTAGGGGGTAAAATCGATTTTTGAACAAAAAAATGGATTTAAAAATCTTAAAACAAAAAATTGTGATACTTATGTGAATCGATTTTTTCTCCCATCCCTAATAGGTACTGACTGAACATAACAGATCTACACTAAATAGTGTTATGTCTGTTCTGCTCTGTTTTGTCTTTTCCACTTTCTTGTGTGAGGTTAATCCACTTTGTGAGTCTTCACTATGTGTACAGACACTAAAACACGCGTGATAACGTTGTCTTCATTCAGTCTGCAGTCTGAAGAACATACAAGAGGATACGACTCACAGTGTTTAAGAAAGGAAAAATGTTTTCGTTTGCATAGAAAATGGACAATTTTTCATCATATGCTTCAAAGTTCTGTAAGTCCTTCCAGAATCATAAAAATGTCAGGGCTACAGAGACAGAACAGTTCAGGCCCATGAAAAAAAAAAGCACTTGAAGAGTCGACTTTGAAATTTCCGACACATTAACAGTAACCTCACTGAACGTTCCACGCGTTCTGGTGAGTTCAAAGGTGTCAATCTGGGCCTGTCTTTGTACTGACACCAGACATTAGACAAAAACAGATGTCAG
The DNA here is from genome assembly GCA_029814585.1 of Gymnapogon annona. NCBI lineage: Eukaryota > Metazoa > Chordata > Actinopteri > Kurtiformes > Apogonidae > Gymnapogon > Gymnapogon annona. The sequence goes on along the minus strand of JAPTHA010000012.1, from coordinate 3,866,182 downwards.
AACAAGCAAACTGGGAATATGGTTTCAACTGCAGAAAGGTGAGAAAACTGCGGGAAGTAGAAAGCTTTTTTTCTGCATCTCATAGAAGTGTAGAAATAAAACAATTGTAAAAGCATCATACTGATGAGGTGATAAATCTCATTGGTGTGAACAAAATATGTGAAAACCTCACAGTTTTAGAAGAAGAGGTCTGTCTCACTTTGACACTCTGACACCAGCAGGTTTGCTCTTTGCTAAGGTGTTGCCAATGACTACCCCTTAAAGCAAAGCCAGCCAGAAGTGTCCCACTTCCTCTGAGTCTCTCCCTCTTTTCTCATTTCTCATCTATCTCCACACACAGCAGTGTCTTTACTTAATTGACTGGCTTTTAGGAAGTCAATCTAATTGCTTTTTGGCTATTGTCTTAATAGGCTGTGCCTTTAAAGGGCACCTGAGCCGCTGACGATCCACCTTAATCACAGACACCATTCGTTTTGTTTTGGACAGCGCCGTTCACAGCTGTAGTTAACTGTCAACTGCCCACTGACTGGCCACCACTTTACACCAATCACTAATGAGAAGGGTTAAAGAGGTCAAACGGCTAACTAACAACATTATTCAAGGCAGAAAAAGAAAAGAAAAAAAAAAACACAGGAGACACCACAGAAGAAAACTGCTGAGTGTAGACCGTGCATTAGGATGTTCACTTAACTAATGTAAAAAATGACATGCTGTTGTACAAAGGACACAGATGTATTGAACTGAGTATATTGCTCTCCACTAGAGCAGAGGTTCTCCAATTTTTTTCACATCAAGGACCATTATATCATTTTAAAAAAATATCAGCAACTGCATAACTAGCCATAAAGTTTCCCACTCCCACATTTAAAAAACACAAAAAAATTTTAAACAGCCGGTATTACAATGTTACAGTATATTACAAATTACTCTGTAATAAATAAGCTACTGCCAAATACCTTGATCTTGAGTTATGTGAGATTAATTACTGTTAAAGGTCAGGTTAAACATGTTCAGAGGTATTGTGGTTCTGAAATTTCCCCGCGTGGGAAAAATAAAGGTACATCTAATCTAATTGTTAATATGAAACATGAACAGCTGTATGAAGAGAAATTATTTGAAATATACCACTATAATGTTAAAATACTAAAGCAAGGCTGTTGAAATAGTTAAGTTAAATGTGGATTTGGCTGACTTTATTTTGTTAAAAGTGAACTTCCAGTTGTGGTTTTGTTAATATGCATGAAGTTTACTCCAATGTTCATCTGTACAGGTTCAAAACGCTACAGATGCATTCTGTAAACCCACGGTGAAACACTGAAGAAATACTGCAAGCTCAGGGAATTTTACTGAAGTATTTTCAGTATGCGTTTGCTGACAGATTGTGACATATGCTATTGTTATTATTTACAGTTTTCACCGGTTACACGGATAACCACAGTAAAAGGACAAATCTAATTCCACGTCTCATTATTTAGTGCACTGTAACCCGGTGTTTAGTCTCGGTTAAAACACACTGCAAAAGACACAAAAGTATCGTCAATTTTCTATCAATTTAGTCAATAAACTGATATAAATGTGACTTTTATGACATCCTATTTCACCTAAGTATCAGTGCATGAGAGGAAGTAGCAAGTCCCTCTAACACCATGGGGTGTCATAACCTGAGAAGATGTGATAAGAAACTATTTTAGAGTCAAAGAAAGTGGCAAAGTTATTAGCACTGTTGGTGTTTTGAGTCTGATTATAAAGCTTGTGATGGTATGAAATGATTATGGGGTGTCGTCGTTGATAAGTTTACAAAAATAAAAGTATCTTCTAACCTTTCTTACACAGCTTGAGAATTGTTAGTTTGCATTATCTCAGTTAGCTGAGCTCTATTTTTAGACAGAAAACAGCCTCAGTAAAATAACATATTCCAGTCTTCCGTGCAGTTAGTGTTGTAAAAAGATGAAATAAAAATCTGTTAGGAATCATAAAAAACAACGTCAGAACAAACTGCAGCAAACCCAACAACACAACTTTAGCCATTGATAAGAATCCTAATCAAGCTAAACAATGGAAATGCTCCGATTTTTAATCAGTCGCTGTCTTTTATTTGGAATTTTTTTTTCAGTTACTCATAAATTTAGGTTGGCTTTAAGATCACTGAAGTCCAGCAAATTGACTCATTTTTCATTTTCTGCCATGTAAATATCGGGACTATTCTAAACACTTAACGCATATACATTTAAATGTCTTTTTTTTTTTTTTTTGCACTTACATCCAAGTACCACATTTGCTTCTATCATAAAATGACTTTTTTAATGCAAAAATATGGAAAAGTAGTATGCAGGACTCTCCTCTTCTCTACCAAAATAAATAGGAGTGACACATAAACAACTTTCTCTCACCTTTAAATGAATAATACATGCCATACATTACCGAGGCAGAAGACATACAGCTATGCTACTAGAAAACTACAGGCTCTGACATTTACAGGTGTTTAGCAACCGAGCCTCTCATATAAAAGGGAATGTGAAGCCATAGTAACAAATGAGCCCGTCTGAGCCGTCCCGTCTGCAACGGATCGTTGCTCTAACATACAGGGCAGTAACAGCATCTACTGCGACTCAGTGCACTCCGCTGGCAGTCGAACAGAAAACACAACCGTAGTACACTTGTGAGAACAGAAGATGAAGTGAAAGTAATGGATTGAATGAGTCTGGCCATCTGGTATGTTAAGGCCTAGAAGGGGAGAGACAGGCTAATTTGTTTTATTCAATGTAAAAGTTGACAACACAATTCTCGGCTGCAGTTGTGAGAGAGCAGATGAATTTAATGGGGGGGTTTTTCCCAAGCAATTTATGAAGATCTGAAGTAACTGCATGTAAATCGGGGAGTATTTCCACAATCCATAAGGACTCCAGTGCTATTATTAGCCTGGCCTCCTTACTTTATTTACTTACTCTATTTATTTACTTTGTCAAATATGAGCCACATCTGAGAACATCTTTAAGGTTGGTCAATCTGAACTTACGGATTCATTTACAGATCCTTTTTTTTTCATTATTTCATTTGATCTGCAATCTGTGCTTGTAGACGACACTACTAATCCTTAATAAGGCAAAAAATACAAACATGCAAACCCTTGTTCTGGTTTAATTTCCCTGGTTACATGTGTATCTGTGTTAAAAATCCTAAAATAAAGAAAAGCTCTGCAGGTGGATGTACGTTTTCTTATCAACATCTTTTGTAGATGCTTACTAAACTCAAACACATTCCCTCTCTTAAACTACATCCACATCTATGATTAAAAATGTTTTTCTGCGCAGAAAAAAAAATTCTTTTATGTCACTTATATATCAAAATAAGAATGAGTAAAATGCAGGGACTGAATTCAAAGTGAGTTAACCTTTTGACCTTTTTAATTCAGCCTTGTTCAGCCTCTAGAGTATTTAAGACTTTCTGTCCAAATAAATGCAGATTTTAAACAATATGTTATTATATAGAGACCAAATGAGGCAGCCACTCAACAGTTAATATCTTGAGGGACGTTCCAGGAATGGTTGTAAATTAATATATTAACAATGTGTTGGTGTTCACGAGCCACATGTAGTAGCTTTAATGAGGATTTGGTTTTGCTGTCCTGGGAGTGTTTATTAGAAAGAAGTGATTGTCTTTTCAGTGTTTGGAGACATTGAGTGTTTTAGATTGTGCCCTGTGCTGGTTTTGTACCCCTGTAGGGAGATGGGCAACAGCGTAGCAGAATGAGCATTAAGAATTGATGTTTCCATCTGGAGAAAACTAGTAGAGGAAGGGAGGGAAGAGAGGAAAGGAGGGGAGGAGAGGAGGGGAGAGGAAAGGAGGGGAGGAGAAAGAAGAGGAGAGGAGAGGAGAGAGGAATGAAGCAAAGCCCAAAACAAAATAAAAGAAGGTAGGTGTAGAAATGAACACTAGAAGCTGTGCTTGCGTAACCTATTAGCAAGTGTAATTCAGACATTTCCTATTTCAGAGCTGATGAAGACCAGAGAGGGTTACACATGAGGCTACTGACAATGACAGAGAAGAAATGAAAGATAGAGAAGTCAAGCATAGAGGCATTGTCATCAGAAACCACTGAGACAAAAAAAAGACAGCGACAAGACAGGAGACATGATACCCACTATTGTATTTTTTATAATATTATTGATCATTTAGATGGATATATATTCATTTTTGCATCTTATTGTTGCTGAAGAACTGGTGAACAAAGAAAACAAGGACATTGACTCACACTTGGAGAATGGAATTTTAAACAGAGCGCCTCTGTACACATTTAAAGCAGGACGTGATGGATTAAATCCGTATCAAACATCTGCATCCCCAGTGGTGTGGATTCTTGTTCAGCCTCAAAACACACCCATTTCATACAAAGTTGAAAACAAACCCCGTACAAAATTCATTTAGGAAAAAGGAGAGGTCCCAGGTAGTGCTCAGTGTTTTGAGGCAAATAATGGACAATTCCACTATGTATTTAAAAGAAACCATGACCTTTTTATAAGACACAAGAGACCAAAAAGCATCAATACCATTTTGGTATTTTAAAAACACTTATGGTGGCAAAACTGTAAATAAATCAGTCAAGTGGAGTGAATGTAGTCTCCCACTCTACTTGTTTATACTAATGTTAGTTTCTGTTTGTGTGCATAATATCTGAAATCAGTTGTGCGAATCAAAAATTTAATTAACAAACCATCCTCAATTAATCTTCAAAAAACTATTTTCTTAAGTGATGTGATTTTCTTAAGTGATTCTGACCAAACTGGTCAGTATCATTCTAAAATGTCATGTTTCGTGGACCTTGGCTCATGGTAGTATATTAAAAAACAGAAACAAGCTTAACGTAGTGCAAGAATAAACACGGATTCTTTCATTTTAATGACAGCATTTCCCTAAGGATTTCCAGGACATTAAAAACTGAATAGAAACGCAAAATTATATCTGCCACAAAATTGTTGTGATGACACTGTATCCAAAACGTCCTTTAGTGTGTCAAAAATTAGAAAACATGCAAATGCCCTTAATCTACATTATTTTTTGCTGGTTCAGTAAATGACATGCATGTAGTTCTCATTCTCTGTATTGACATACAGTCTGGATATAAGTATGTACATGAAGTACATTATAGCAGGAAAAAACTAAAGATTCAGGAAACCAAAGTGTTTATTAATTAAAATTGTTATAATTATTAATTTATATTATTATTACATTAATTCATAATATTGTTTCTTCATTTAGTGTGGCCTCAACTTTGACTTAACACGTCTTTAACCCTTTGGTTCAAATACATTTTCAAATGAAATGGGATTTATGGCATAATGACAATTCATAGCAATGCAGCAGATATTTGTGCTGCTTCTTGTCTTGGGGTCAAAGGTCACACTGAATAGTGACTAACATTTAGAAGATATTTAGTTACATTTTTTGTGTCTATGCACATATTCCCTGTATTTTCATGTTATATATGCGAATTGGATTCGCCATGACGACCCCGGAAGGGAAAAAGCTGAAAGAAATCATCATCATCATCATCATTCAAGTAATCCTCCGAAGACTGCCCATGTTTCTATTACGTCCAATCAAATCACCACCTTGGATGTGATTCTATACATTTATTCCACTCAATGATTATCATTAGCTGCTCCATCATCGTCAGGTTAAATCCAGACACATATAAAACTACGTTGCCCGAGTCCATCAGTGCTGCTGCGTGACACCACTAAATGACATGTCTTTATTAAAACACCCAAAACGGCAGTCTTCCTCTTCTTGGCGCTAATCCATAATGGATGAGGAGAATGACACAGATCACTGGCTCCATGTGAGCCTCAGGAACAAAAGGCCGCCTTAATTGAGAGAACAAAGTAAAGGGACAAAAGTAGAGGAAAAAAGTGATGAATTCACGTGTGTGTGTGTGTGTGTGTGTGTGTGTGTGTGTGTGTGTGTGTGTGTGTGTGTGTGTGTGTGTGTGT
>JAPTHA010000012.1:3838983-3852394 GCA_029814585.1 Gymnapogon annona | reverse complement strand
CACACACACACACACCATGCCAGTGACGTGCAGTCATTGGAGGCAGGAGAGGAAATAAAAAGAATCAAAAAAGAAATAAATGGCTATATTTAACCAGTGATTTGTACTGTTCATTTATTTTTAATTTAACTTGGCCTATTTTAAAGTAATTTTTCATCAAAATCGCTGAATTTTCACGTTTACGAATCAAATACTGCGGAGACGTGCAGTGAGGCAACAGCCGGCTCGGCCTCTCTTGGTGATTGCGCAATCACTCTGCTGATTGTTTTTTTAAATGACAGTATGTGTGTAATGTGCTTTCCCGTGCTGAGCAGCGAGACTTAAACGGCCGTTAAAGGCACTATGTGAGGCATGCAGTTCTCCTGTCTCATGGTAGGGGGCGCTGGTGATCCCAGCAGTTCAGTCACTGACAGTTAAGCTACAGTTAGCAAGTCAAGTGCACACATCCTGTTGGAGTTTTCCCTCTGGAGGTTGTACAATGTTTTATTTTGAAATCTAGTGGATATTCTCTGCTGCATCTCAGTGACTCAGACTTGACGCGTGTCCAGATTCTGCTTCGGTAGAATATGTTCCGTATCATTTTATTTTGTTTTTATCCGCCAGAACTAAAGGCTGATCCGTGAAAATATTGTCACACATTCGGAGGCGTAAAAAAGGTTTAGTCCACTGACCATTGTGATGTTTTTTTAATGAAATGTGCTGTTTTTTGCGCTGCAATTCGTGTGTCTCATCAAAGCTAATTTGAGATTTTAAACGTAACCCGTTAACTGTCAATCAAATATTGAATAAGTACTCTGTAGATTCACATGTTTGTAAACTAATAGTGATGAAGTCTGTGCCTCACCAGACAACAAGTTCAACGCACGTCACTGCACCACGCATCACACACATGTGCAATCATGTAAAATGTGCAATAACCCCCCCCCCCCCAAGCACTTTTCTTGAACCTTTTTGTAGCGCACCTTTTGCAGGACAATGTGTTTAATGCAATGTACCTTTGTAGTGCACCTTTTGCACTATAATGTATTTAACTGACCTTTGCACTATCTGTAATTTATACTATTCTTGCAATTCCTTTTTTATACTGTTGTTGTCATGTGGAGCTGCCAAACTGGCTTTCACAGTTAATTTTGTTGACAATGTTTACAGTGACAAAAAGGATTCTGATTCTGATTATTCTCAAGTGAATAGGGGAAATCTGAGATATTCATGTTTACACAGTTAAAACGAGCTTTTAATACACTGCGCATCCAAAAAGAAAACCAATCGCTGGACATCTCTTTATGCCGCCTATTTGCTGTGTAGTTTCAATAACCTTCTGCAACACCACATACATTTATTTCAGTCCAGAACTGCATTCATATTTCGTTAAAATCTTTTACTTATCATGTGCAGTGTTCTCTCTATTTATAGTACTGTTTACATTGATATGTGGTACCTTCACTGTTTATAGTACTGTTTAGTACTGTCTACACTGATATATAGTATTTACACCGTTTATAGTACTGTTTTCACTGATATATAGTATTTTCACTGATTATACTACTGTTTACATTGTCACATTGTCCATCTTATTTATTCTTATTTATTATTAACTGTGTGTGTTGTCATATTTACACTGCAGTTACTCTCGGCTTTGGATTCATTTCAGCAACTGTGCACTTTTATATTTCTATATTTATTTGGGTGATCAGCTGACAATCTATGGCATTTCGATTCCAGATTCATTGTGTGTGTCTGTGTGATGACAATAAAGGAAGTCTAAGTCTAAGAGTCGGAGCACTGCACTAAACATTCTACAGCCAATCACAAAAATTCTCAACGGGGTTCATGTCTGGACTCTCGGCAAATCCATGTGTTAAACTGATGTCTCATGCTCCCTACATCACTATTTCACTGTTGGAATGAGCTAGTCATTCAGTATCAGGCTCAGCTGATTAATATCAGTGAACAAAGGCCTGGCCCACTGCATCAACCCCAGATCAGAACACTGCCCCCCAAGGGTGGTACTCCAAACACTAGGCATGATGGGTAATCACTTCCTCCGTTTCTCTTATGTTCCATCACTGTGGAACAGGGTCAATCTGGAGTCATCAGACCATGTGACGTCTTCCCCTCAGTCTAATCTTTACGCTCGTGAGCAAACTGAAGTCTTTGTTCCTGATTGGTCACACTGATAAGAGATTTTCTTTACAACGACAGAGCTGTTTAGTTCCAACCTTGTCTGTTCCCTCCCACTTCCTAAAATATGATGGATCCCCACTATCCTTTCAATGCATTCGATAGTTCTTAACCCAATTTGAATGGTTTCTGCAATCTCTTTAGATGTTCTCTTTGCTTGATTCATGCCAATAATTTCACCTTCCTGAAAAAGATTCATATCTTTTCCACGACCACATGATGTGTCATAAACATCATCATTGTTTAACCCTTTCATGCATAGTGGTCACTGCAATAGACAGCTATTAAAATGTTGTTTTCTCTAATATGAATGAGTCATTAATGTTAGTCCCAAAGAAATGCTGAAGTAGATTATCAGAATTCATGCATGAAAGGGTTCAGAAATAGATGCAGTGAGGCTCCTCACTGCATCAGTTGAGGTAAAAGGACTTGTTCTCAGCTGAAACATAAGCAATTGATCGCAAACTTCTTTATATTACACTTTCATTACGTCCTGTTATTGTAAGTGAACCAGACTTAATTATCCTCCCTAGCTGTCCTTGTAATAGAAAGAAATGTCAAGAAAATGTTTTAATAGTCACGAAAAAATGCAAATGTGAATTTAAGAGCATTTGCATAAACTGGTTTGAAGTGAATAATCAACTAACTGATCAATTTTGTGAATCTAGCAGCAAAAAGCTGAAATAGTTTTCAAGGCAAAAAAACATAATGTACCAAACAAGGGATGAAAATAATGAACTCAGAGGATGTCAGTTGAGTGAGAGGTCTTCAGCTCACAGGAAGATGTCCTTGTTCCGATGCAATAAACCAGGCAAGTGCAGTTTCCAATATCTGTAATGTGCTGTGCTCTTGTAACCTTCAGCCAAATAGAGTTGAAGATTCTGTTGAAAGTTACTGCCTTATGATTTCAATTCGATTGCCTTTGTGCAAAAGTTATAGCATACATGTTTATATTTGAAAATACTCAGACATCATAAGCACACAAGAAACAAGCATGTCACCCCAACAATGGAGGCATGTCTCCATTTGACCTTGGATAAGTAGGTCAACATGACCTAGAGTATTTTCAATTGGCTTATGCTCCATGCCAAGATGTATCCACAGTATAAAATTGGTGCAGATATTTCAATGTATTCTTCAGATAATGTGACAGTTGACAAAATTTGAAACACCCCTTCAGCTGCTTCTGACAAGGGATTAAAAACTACTAAACAGATCCCTATGAACTACTTTTCAGTGAATTTTGATCATCCAATTGCCCTCCAAAGCTGTAATGCAACATTCCACTTAAAGCTGATTTAAATATATGAAGCTATGAAGCTTATTATTATTTCTACTTTGTAGCTACATTGCATGCTATATAGAGCATTTGATGCTTATCTCTATTTCATTTCTATTACAGATAAAAGGAGGTAGATGTTCATACAGATGATGTAAAAATGGCATGAGAAAATCGCAATTTTATTTAAGTCCTCAAGAGCAGAACAATATATGGACTTAATTGTGATGCCAAAAACTGCTGACCAAATTAATCTGAAAATCCTCCAATTCTAACCATCATAATCAGTCATGAGCCAAACAGAAATTCTTTATGGTCTCATTCACAGACTTTGACAACTCTCAGTGCAGAATCTGCTCGGACCAGGGAACTAACTACAGCACTTCCAATGATTCCCCACCTCTGGCTGTCATCAAATCATAACATGTTTGCATGTTGTCAACCAACCAACCAACCTACCTACCTACCTACCTACATACATGCATACATACATACATACATACATGGTTAGGGTGGTGAAATTACCTGCAGGTGGTGCGGATCTCCAGATCTTATATCCATCCTAGGTTTCATTTAAACCTGCATTTTTATTCATGAGCTGGAAAATTAAACCCTGATTACCCCTGACACCTGATAATATCACAAAATGACATAAATCACTTGTAAATGACTCAACCCCTCTGTGTGTTGTTACCGAGAAGGCAGCCTGGCGCTCAACCAACACCACTGTTCAACCTTCATCAGTATTCTCGGTCGGAGGTGGTTAGTTAGTTGGAGAAAAAGACAGGTAGAGCTCAAACTGCATTCCCAGAGGAGGCGGAGGAAAGGAACAAGATGAAGGCCCTCAGAGATCTGCTCCATATCCTCAGCGCACGTATCTGACCCATACAAAAGAGCTCTCTGAAGCCCAGATGAGAAGGTTGTCAGGAAGGATAAGAAGCTGCTGCATCCCTCATCATCTCTCCCTTCCTCCTTAGTTGCTCCCATCATCCTCTCTGCTTAGCCTTCTCCGCCTTTCACGCTTCCTCTCTCTCTTACATTCCTGAAAGAAGTGGCATCAGTACCAGAGTATTAGACTGCTCAGATTTCCAAGTTTTCTGTGTTTGATTTCCTGTTAGTTTTAAAAAGTACATCCACTTTTTTCAGTGACAACATCTAGGTTTCTCAAGCTGATTCAACTGTTATCATCACTATATTATATGGTGTCTTAGTTATATTGCAAATGAGACCAATGCCTCGATATATTGCAAGATTAAATAAAGGTTATATATGAAGAAAGCCTTAATAGAAAGAAAGCAGAAGTTCCACCTGCTATGGTGTGTCCCAAGGGGTTTAACTTTAAATGGTGAAAAATAAATCATTGTTTTTAATTCCTTTTAAATTGTGCCAGGGTTTATACCAATGTTGTTTATCACATTAAGTAAAAAAAATTGCAGTTTAGTGTAAAAGCAGAAAAAGTCACATCTAGTTTTGCATAAAAACTGCTGTCAAGCGAGAAGAGGTATGTGTCATACAAATTATATCACTCTGGTCATATCGAAGCTGCAGCGATGTCTTCAGAATCCCTGAACAGAGTAATATCACCTCTGTGACATATTAAGATATTTACACCATCTGATACTTTGAGTTTTACTATAAAATGTGACTTGTGTGAAGTTGGTTCCATAATTGCAACTGATTCTGTAAATGGACTACACTCGTACTGCAGGTCTTTGAGTACAATACAGCGGCATCTGGAGCACCAAACTGTGGTGCAGATCTCACACCCCATTTGGTTCAATTTATGGTTCCGTTCAATTTACAGATCTTGGAACCCACAACCCAACACAAGAGCTGTGTGTAAAGCTTTACGTGAGCTCCCAGTTCTGAGCTCATCAAGCGGTTCTGAAGTTGAATTAATGTCTAAGATTAAGTTATGAGAATGTTAATCATGAAGAGAACATCATAAACAACCTGCAGCTGAACACTCTAAAAACAGTGGAGATGATTGTGGATTTCAGGAAGAGCCCATTCCCTCCCACCCCCATCACGCTGCATAACTCCCCAGCTGGCACTGTGGAGATTTTCCGCTTAGCAGCTGATCCCCCCCACCCCGGACAGAAACAGTTTCAACCCCTCCCCTCTGGAAAAAGGCTGAGGTCCATCAGGACCAAAACCTCATGTCACAAACACTGTTTCTTTCCATCTGCAATTGGCCTCACAAATACTGCCTTTATAACCCATACACTCTGCCCTCCACCCTTCCCCCCAGACTGAACAGTTTACAATCACCAACCACACTATCTCACACAACCACACACTTATGTAGATAATGTATATATAGAAATGTTTTTTCGAAGTGCACCTTAATGCCAAGAAAAATTCTTTGTATGCGTATGCATAAATGGCAATAAAGTGGATCCTGAAAAAAAAACAGAGGAAAAAAAGAGGAAAATCAAGTCAGAAATGATTTCAGATGATAACTAATCAGCAACTGGCACACCCAATAAACAATTCAAACATTGCTAATGAAAACACCAGTCAAAGTCTACACAAAGAGACACACCACATGAACTTTCTGTCAGAACAATGTCTTTCAAAGTCTATTCTTTGCCCAAGAAAAACATTTGCTCTTTCGACTGTTTTCACTACTGAAGATAGAAAACACCCCTGATGTCTGCATGTCTGGTGCAGGTTTAGATGAGGTCCAAGTTCACCAGAACAGAAGGAGCCCCGCAAACAAAGAGAACACTCCTCCCCTACTTGAGTCAGAGGAATGAGTTCACACAGATTATATTGTACTTTTGTATTGTACAAATGATAACTAAGAAAGTCATCTTTGGAACAGCACTACAGACATCGTAAGATGTGAGCAGGAGAAAAAAATTCAACAGCACGGAGTAACCAGTAGCAAGGACGCTAAAATTACAATGATACTGCAGCTTCTGTGTTTATGTGTACAATTTTTTTAAGAGAGGAGAAAAGTGTTTTTGGAAATATTCATGAAAACAGCATCTAAGCTGTGTGCCTCTGGCCAGCTAAGCCCATGGCAACATCTGACTCCTCATCTGAGGGTCTGTGTTGCTAGGAAACATGCTGTCAAGTTCTGTGTTGCTGCTGCGGTGTACAGTATACAGTAGTTACTACAGTTTACAGTACACACTTCACACAGCGAGGCAAGTACTAATATGGAACTGACGACATGTTGACCCTATAGGTGAATATGTTTATGTTTAGGTAAGAAACTGCTCAAGCCCCGCCCACTATACTCACACGTTTTGTCCTTGTGTACTTGCACTGTATTGTACTTCATTGTTCAGTAAAGTGTACCAGACAGTACAGTACAAGACAGTACTCCGTTTTTCATCCATAATTGCATAAAATTTGCAGGTTGTAGTATTGAGGGCATTTTGCTAACTTTTGGAGTGGACTAAATAACTTCGCTTGATACACCATCAACACTGTGAGCATCTGCCTCTACTTGACACTGATTGCTTGATTGAAGTGTGTTGCCACTCCACATTACCTTAAACGTCTGGATATGCCTTTGTTTTTATTTGCTGCTTGCAGTTGCTTCTGCATAACTTCTTATAAGAAACCCAAAAAGGTTGAACCGTCTAAAAAGAGTTTCAACGATGTAAATTAATTTCCCCCATTGGGATGAATAAAGTTCTATTCTATCTGACCTATACGGAGTCAATTTTTTGTGTTTAATCTAAACTATCATTGTAACCAAAGAAAGACAGATTTGAGGGGCCTACATGGTTGGATGTGAGAAGAGATTCTATTGGTGCCCTTCACCTAGCTGCAGCGTGGGCCACAACTTACAGTACGTACGGGATGTATGATTCAGATTCAGATTCATTTTATTGTCATTGTACAGACCAATGGTCTGGCAACAAAATGTCATAAAGCAGCAGCACAGAGTAGAAAAAAAAGGGCAGAGCAGATGTATAACAAAATTGAAATTCTTGCACAACAGAGACAATATATACAGTAAACATGATTGAAGTCCGGGAGTTGATGACGATAATGAGGGCAGTGATGCGTTGTTCAGAGCTGAGTAACTGTCATAGCAGGCTTCTGTTAGCATAGCGCATTAGCTGCTAACCGCTAACCGTTATCCTAGCTGCAACATACGACAACCGCAACTCACTCACACGCACCTCCAGTCCTCCCCCCTTCTCCACCTCATTCTTCCGTCAGCTTTCACCCGCAGAAAACCAACCAAAAAACGAAACAGTCACGTTGAGTCCTGATCCAGGAGTCATTCACAGCCGGGCCACACAGCTTAGCACACGCGTGGCAGCTCATTAGCCATTAGGTCCAATCATGGTTGTAAAATAACTGTCACACACCCGAACCGAATGGAACCCCGGTTGTACCGTCACCTCCGCATCCCGGTACACAACGCCAGCTCCGCTGCACCAATGGCAATAATCACGCGGGTCACTCTCCGGTGTTCACCGCTGTTGCTCATCCCAGCTGGAGACAGACTGGACTGGCTCACGGTCTCACGTTGGCGTTAAGGTAGTCCGTGAAGTAGCAGACCAGCTACTACTTCTCAAAAAACTTCTAAATTGACACGTGTCTATGTTGTACAAGAGTCCAATTAACAAGACCACAAGAGTCGGGCAGAAAAACTTCAAAGTAGGAAAAGGTATAGGAGCTGCTGTACTGGCAACCTACAAGGGTGCCAGAAGCCCAAACAGCCGCTGCCTCTCAGGCGCAGCCATGATGGAACAATTGGATGCAAAATGCTCAAAATGGATGCAATTGCTCTTTGAAATAACAACGGTGCCAAAACATCACAGTTCCCACTATACCAGAGAATCTATACAGCAGTCGTACAGTGGATTACCCTTGAAGTACCTCTGGATGCAGTGGTAGTTGCAGTGGAATGGGCATATTTTTTGGGTTTTGGTTTTCTCAGAAATGAAGACAGTTACTTTGGGAAAAAAGTTGCACAACAATGTCTGTCAACATGATGCACAGTTGAAGGCTATTCAGATACTGGGGCAGTTTCGTTTTCTTTTTCTTTCTTTTACCGTATTACACTGTGGAAGTTGGTTAGTTTTACTGCTATGAGGCCCTTTCACACATATTCCTGTCTCGATGCTCTGTCCCATCCTGCTCAACCCACCGGCGACTTTCTATCACTTCCTTTTCATGCCCGCTCTCTGCCAGCTGTTCACAAATTAAAGTCTTCCTTCTTCTTACTTCTCCTCTTAAGCCCTTTATGTTGCAGCACAGAGCAGGATTACCTCGTTTCTCAACCTGAGTTCTGATTACATAGCACATTAACCAACTAAACACGGAAACGCACATGCAAACAATACACACACAACTAAGAGGGTCACGCAACACTTGAGTCACTACAATAATGAGGAGATGAGGAGATTTGCTGGTTTGATGGTGGCACTTATTCAGGAGAGAGATCGCAGCAGCTTCTTAGAGACTCCATGGGGCTTCAAATGAAAGGGCTCCAGAGGAGCATGGATACTTATCCGAGTAAGACTCTAAATATTCATATCAAAATCCCAGCAGTGTATCCAAAAAGAAAAATAAAGTTCATAATCAAACCCAGACACATCACTCCAAATTGATTACTCCCACTTGAAGAAGACTCGTCTGAAACCAGACATGAAGAATGTTTTTTTTTGTGTTGCACCAGGTTCTAGCACAAACAAAATGCGGTGCTGAAGGAGAACTTTCTCCTTTCTCTTACATTAAGCCACAGTCGTGTGCTGTAATTTGTCGTGCCGTTGTAAGCCTCGGCCTCCGTTGTCCTTGTACCGCCTCTTTATAATCGCTTTGATCAAAGACTCATGTACCCACTGAAAACTACAGCAGATAAGGCGAGGACGATAACCCATATACTCATTTTTAAATTTCGTCCTATTTTCCCGTGTTTCACGACTGTCAAAAAACTGACAAATTCTCCAGGGTCTGCTGGGATGGCCGCTCAGCAGAGAAATCCAAGCGGAGGCTTTTTAACATTCACTCAGTTCTTCTTTGTCGAAACTCTAAACTGCAGACTTCAAAAGCTATTCAAGAAGAGATGTAAAACGGTCACAGCAGTTGTCGGCTATTATTTCTTTATCAATTTTTTTTTTTAAAAAGCTACACAAAGAATAAAGAAAAGTGATAGACTCGTGCGTCGACTGAAAGTGAGATGGACAAAGCTGTCAGACTCTGGAGAAGACAGTCAGGACTGATTATAGCCTTTTGGTACAAACTGAGAAGAACGCAGCAACGACTGAAAAAAAAGAAAAAAAACCATCTATATAAAGTGAGAGTGAAAAACAAAAACGCATACACCACATGGACTCACTCTATATACATATATACACCACATGGACTCACTCTATATACTGCAGTTGTACATGTGTGATGGAGGTGTGAGGTTAGCATGTGTCTCTGCGTACTGTGTAGTTTGTATGGTCAACGTTTGGTCTTGTCTCGTCTCTGTTTTGTTTTGTCTTGTCTTGCCTCGTGCCATTTGGTTTTGTTTGGGTTGTGTCTTTGCTGACGCCTCTGGTCTTGTTAATGTGGGTGGGGGGCGTGGCCTGATGGAACAAATGTGATTGTTGTGAAATGTAATGTAATGTTGTTGTCTAATGAAAAATAAAAAAATAAAATATCGGGTAAAAAAAGAAAACAAAAACGCAATTAACATGAAAGGGGCGTCAATGATCTGATTGGTCTAAAACAACGAGCGTCAACAACACCTACCATATTAAAAACAATGAATCCACAATGAATACTGAGTGTCAGCCTATGTCTGCTGGAGTTCATTTACAATTTGGCTTCACTGATGAGGTGAAATATTATACACCTGCAAATTAGAGGAGTTGTCTTTTCATTACTAAGGATGTGCCCACACCATGGAGCTCCAAACAGATTTCTTGGCGACAGAGCTGGTGATAAAGCCAAAAAAATGAAGTCTCTTTTTCAATGTTATAGACACTTTATAGTTTTAATCAGTTGTTTTCTGGCTACACGGACTGGAGACACAACATCACTAAAGCTACATGTCATATCTGGAGAACAACAGTCAAAATTTGTATGCTACAAGAAAAATAAGTTAAAATTTTGACATGAATAAATCAATATGATCTATATTGAAAAAGCTTCGTTAAACTAAGCGATTATTGCTTTGCAACTTAGGTACATTACACTCACCTACTACATTTGACTGTCAACCATAGTTAATATTTTCTCGACTAAAAATGAAACAATGAGCACACGTGTCCTTAAAGTTTTTAGCAGCTGCTGTGAGGCCAAAGTGACACACAAGTATACCTTCACCATTCAGTGTAGCCAGATATTCCATAATTTGAACTTCCAATCCAACGGAACAGAGAACAGGAATCCAAGCTAAAGATATGTGGTCACGTGTGCTTTGATAAATCTCTTGTACCTACTAAACAACAATGTAACATACTGTGATAGATACTGCAGGTGCCTTTATGGAGGTTGGTCCAAATAAGTAGGACCGAACAGTTCTAGACCATTTCCGATGTAGAAAACCTTTTGGGTCATGTGAGAAGCAGGTTTTCATCTAAGTGTCAATTTTAAACATGATCCAGAGGATCATATGATGACCTCATAAGTTAACATCCAAATTGATCATTTTTGCACTAAACATTAAAAGACTTTTGACAATCGGTATTATTATTTTGAGACAATATCTGTGCAAAACTATAACTACATCATATCTACATTTTCAGTAGGACGTGGATTTGCCTTTTTTTCTTAGTGTCATTACTTTATTTGATGAGTGGCAGCCAAAAAAAACACATGAGTCACAAACCAAATACAAACTCCAACGAATAACTGCAGTTTTACAGTTGAGTGAGTGATATTTCACAACCTCTAGGGGCAAAGTTGCAAATTAAAACCAACTGAAATGATTGGAACAAGTCTGTTCTTAGTTACTGTAGGAGCATAGTTGACTCCTTCAACAGAAGGTCAATGCAGCAGTGTCCTCCTAAAATTCCCCCAAATCTTACACACTAGACTATTTAAATTCATTTGAGTGCAACAATAAAGTCCTGACCTTGGTAACCTTTATTTATTTCATAATGCAACCTGTACATTTCCTCTAAAAAGGAGATTAGAATCGACCGCACAATAAGGTGGTCAGATGGTCCAGCCATGGGGCATCTTCTCTTGCACTGTTTGTACTTCTATATTCAGACAATACTCCAGATCTCTCACCTCAATAAGAACTCACCCAGCGTGGGAGGAAACACTCATAACACTGTCCTGTAAACACCTCAAACGTTGTGTTCCAAGAAAAATGTTTATAAGCATGAAAGGACGACGGCAACATGGGAAAGGACAACAGAGACAGATGCTCTGACAATTTCATTAGCGGCTCTGTGTGTGGGACGCCACGTAGGTTGGGGCTGTCGCAATGCATCCACTGATCAGCTCTGATTAATATCCCCCTCGGTCAAACCCGGCCAATGACATCACCGTTATTGACGTACGCTTGTAAACCCCCAATTTCTACCCAGAGTGCATGTCAGCGAGGAATGCGGCAAGTAGATGCTGTAATTAAAAACGACCCTCCATAGATAGTGTAAAAGTGCATGTGTGTACTTCTACTCACACCTGATCATCACTTCACAGCGAGACCAAGCACTTGGCATGGCAAAAAAAAAAAAAGAAAAAACACATGTCAACAACATCTGGTGTAACAAACAGAGTATCGTGTGAGCCCTCTGTCCCTGACATCTGCTGAGACTATTCAAGCCCAACTCCGCCGGGCTGCATACGAAAGTCAGCCTGAGCCATGTTATCATCAGCGTAGGCAACCATGCAGTAAATGACTATCTAGCCTGGGCCTCTGCTAATACGCCACTGGTTTGTACAGGCGCAGGCTGCAAGGCAGGCGGGCAAACTGGGACCAGATGTAATCACTCCCAAGATAGTCATGGAGACAGCGAGAGGAGGAGGAAGCGGAGGAGGAGGAGGAAGTGGAGGAGGTGGAAGGGGTTTCAAAGACAGGGAGAGAGAGATGGGGTCTTGTCGTGGGAAACTTTCCATATTCATAGTCAAGTAGAGGCAGAAAAAAAGTAGAAATTCAACTACTTTTACTTGAGGAAAAATGCAGGTTCTAAAATGTACGTACAAATATAAAGCCTTTGAAGGACATTTAACAGGCTGTTTCTGTAACAGGACGAAACACCGCACCCTTCGAAAACATGGAAAGCAATCAGCAGTAACATTAATCCAAAAAAAATTTGTGTTTTATCACTTAAGAGTTACACAGGGAATAGGCCATCTTTAAAAGAGTCAGGCTTATTTTTCTTAGCAGCTAGGATCCAGCATTAAGGTACATTGTCACTCACTGTGTTTGAGTTAAAACCCTCTTCACTAAAAAGCCCAGAATAGACCTTGATCAGTTGGTTGAATCTCCAACTTCACCACTACATGTCATTAAATAATACACGCTGAACCTTTAGAACCACTCAAATATAAAAGTCATTATGATGCCATCTTCTCTGGAGTCCGCTTGTCAGTTCATTCTTCTAACACTTGCTCTGAGCAATAAAATGTGAAGTTAAAAGCCAAGGGATTGTCTTTTCTTTATTGTCACCTCCACTTACTGACTTACCATCAGTCTTTTTTACTTTTTTATCAATAAAAAGATGAATTACGCCAAACAATGAGGGCTTGAGTCACACGGTCACTTGTACTTCATTCAGTTCATTACTTTTTCCTTGAAGTTTTAATGCTAAATGTCACCAGTCGTTCATCCAGTTGGGTTTCTTGGAGATTCATTTTATTTGCTGTTGTGAAAATGTCCTCAGTGATTGTCTGATACTGGTTCTTCGTAGGAGGTCCCAGTTCATTATAATTTGTGTTTGTACTTACAGCTAACAGTCAGATTCAGATTCAGATTCAGATTCATTTTATTGTCATTGCACAGACCAATGGTCTGGCAACGAAATGTCATAA
>JAPTHA010000012.1:3815569-3838883 GCA_029814585.1 Gymnapogon annona | reverse complement strand
AATTGAAATCTTAGCACAACATAGACAATATATACATGATTGAAGTCCGGAGTCGATGATGAAACGAGGGCAGAGATAAGAGGACAAGTGCAGTTCCTCACAACTAGTGTGAAAGTACAGAACACTGGAAATATTGGAAAGGGACACCACGGTTACAAATAAAAGTTGAAGATCTGATTCTAGTAGAAATGCAGTGACACACACAAAGTGACATGCCAGTGTGTATATTGTATATGAGCCAGCCAATCTATGGAATTTGTTCAAATTCAGAGTTGAAATTTCTAGGAATGCACTGATCCCACTTTTTTAAGTGTGAGCACTTATATTAGGTTACTTACGGATACTGAGTAGTGATATAAGTACTTAATAATAAGATTACAGGTGTTAGTTACTTTTGAAAATGTGCTTTGCTGTCATCGTCACTGCAGTCTGACAGTACCAAAGTGCTGCTACTGACATGTATTTGTTAAACGTGGCATTACTGTACATGTAGTGAATTATTAAGACACTCCAGTATGACAAATTGTTGTTACTGAAATTTTAATGTTTAACTGAAAACACAAACATGGCCTTTCTACAAATAGCAAGTCGGGGGCAGGTTCTGTTTGATGAACGGTGTCATCAGATGTGAGTCTGTTTGTCTTTTCATCTAACATTGTGACACTGAGCTCAACAGGCTTTCACTGTCACTTCCACAATCAAACTGAAGGCTAAGGTAAGTAGGTAGTACGTTTCTAACGTTGTCGTGTGTCACTGCTTTCCTACTTTCCTGTGTCCCGTGTGTTGGAAGATGTGTTTTTCAAAGGCTCTTTGGCTCTGATTTATGTATTTCTCTGTAATTGTGTGTTCTTTCTCTTCCACTTCTTGGACCTAAAACCTCCACCCTGGTTGGAGCTGTGTGGTTGTAGTTGTGTGGTTGTTGCTGCATAGTTGTAGTTACGCAGCTCTGGCGGTGTGGTTGTTGCTGCTGGGTTCTAGTTATGTGGTTGTATCTGTGCAATTGTAGTTGTGCGGTTGTAACTGCGGGGTTGTAGTTGTGTGGTCCTAGTTGTGTAGTTGTAACTTTGTATTCGTAGTTGTGTAGTTGTAACTGCATGGTCGTAACTCTGTAGTTGTAGTTGTGTGGGTGTAGATATGTGGTTGTTGTAGTTGTGTCGTAGTAGCTGTGTGGTTTTAACTGTGTAGTTGTAGTGTGGTTGTAGCCGTGCAGGTGTAGCTGACCCATCTGCTCTGCTGTTGGATCACCTGCAGGTGCTCGATGGTGTTGAATCAGACAGAAATGTTCAGTCTGTATGTGCTTTCATTAATCTCTTGCCTCCCTGTTGTGTTTTCCTCCATTGTTTCCCTTCTTTTCTCTCTATTTGATAAATCACTGATGGGTTTAAACTTTCCTTCTTTGTGTTTCTGATTTCTTTCTTCAAAGCTCTTGGTACCTCACCAGGTCCCTTTTTCAGTCTCCTTCTGCCTCACTGTTTCTTTTTTGTTTGTTTGTTTTCCCTCTCCCTGGGGCGGTACATGATAAAATAAAAATGACAATTATTTTTAGGTTATATTAAATTCAATTAAAACACTTTTGAAAAAAAAAATCTTAATCATGATTTTAATTTTAATTGAAATGCAGGAGTGAGTTTAATAGTTCAGTTAATAGTTTTAGTTTAATAGTTCCAGAGTATTCATTATGTCCTCAGTTTTCTATGGATATTTTTTCTTTCCTTGTTTTAAGATGTGTTCTTAACAAAACATATGCCTTAAAGGAAAGAAAAATACCCACACTTAGTTTAATGTTGTTTAAACTAATGATTTTTGGACTGAATAGATTAGAACATGACATAAATAAACATCAAGGGTCTGAATATTTGTGGCTTTTAGAATGTTTTTATACGACTGAATGTTTTGATCATCAAGGAGCGCGCTTTTAATTTCATCCTATGATGTACAGTATAATAACAATAAAGACATTCTAAATTGTTTACATTTATTTATTTACGTACTTTAGTATGGGATGATAAATTGAACCAATTCTGTCAAACGGTCCAAATACACATAGGAAAGAACACATTAAAATGAAAAGAAATATCGGTCAAAACTCTGCCCACGTGTCTATGTTCTTCCAACCCTTTGTTTCTCGCAGGTTCGGACACACACGTTGGTTGCAAGTTGAACCTTACGGACACCTTGAGTTTCAGGAAGGGTAACACCCGAGGCCGCACTCCTGAACCCCAAGGCACACAGGATGCCCATTCTCCTCCTTCACTTTGGTGAAGGAGGAGAATGGCTCTCCAGCTCCTCTTGGCTCAGAGTCGTGATCGCTCTCCTTAATCCAGTCTCAGACACAAGCACGTTGCTGCCTTACTAAGCCGCCAGAGGATTGAATGTGCACAGATATCAGAGCCGCCCTCCTAAAACCCAGTCCCTATTAAATAGTGCACGCAGAGCCTCACGAGAGGCTGACTTTGAGGGTGAAGTTATTGTTGGCATGAGATCTTATAGCTTTCACATTTGAGGAGTTTAGGAGAAAAAGACAGTGGTTTCAGATACTTTTATGCTTTATGGGTTTGCAGCAAAACCAAACTTGATTTTGAGTAAATGATCCTTCTAGGTACAACTACGGCTTGTGGGTTCATTTTACATCATGCGCTTTCGCTGACGTTGTTTATGTTTGCTTTCCTACACGTGAGTATCTAATGTTCATATGCTCTTCCTTCAGCTAATGTTTTTTTCCTTGGTTTACTTTTCCTTTTTTATTTATTGAAGACAATAGCCCTGTGTAACTTTCTACAACTGTAGCGTACATGTTTCACAGTGAAAATGAGCAGAAAAATTATTCAGTTTGATCCAGACTTAAATCACTTCTATTCATCACACCAACCACAACTATTAGATTAACAACGTGGTCTGGAAATTTGATACGGATCCGAATGACAAGTCCAAACCACATGCAACAGGTGTAAAAGCAACGTTGTCTGATTACAGGGATAATTTTCTTCTCATCATAACGATTAGAATGATTAATGTCCAGTATTGGATATTAATCATCATAATCATTATAATGACTGGACATTGACCATTACAATCATTATAATGATTAATGTCCAGTATTGGACATTGACATTGTCCAATACTGTGAAAACAACACGATTTCTAATGAATAAACTGGCATCATAGTCATCATCCAAACTGACACAGACTAACTTGAGGCTGATATCAAACTGGGACAGCTTCATATTCATTAGGTTTTATTGCAGTGTTTGTCAGAACACACCAGAGTGTATTTCTTAATCTTTTATATGTAAAGTCATGGAAGAAGAAGAATTCCTAAATAGAAATTATACAGTGCTGTCTAATGTTCTGGCCCATTATGTTTGTTGGTTTGCTAAAGTTCTAATTACTGTGCCTGTGCGCTTCTCAGTCTGTATTAAGTCTGAATGTGTGTGAAGTATGAACAACAGAAAAAACAAGGCTTTCAGGGAAATATAGTTTCTATAAACCAAACTGGTCATATTTAGTGTAACTACCCTCTGCAACATCTTTAACGTTTTTGTTCAGACAAAAGATACTAGTCCTTGTCATATGGTCAGAAGTCACGTTAAATAGTGACATAAACCTTTAAAACCCTGTTGCTTCATCTTTTTTGTCTTTTAAGGCTTTGAACCTATCTCCTGTATTTTCTTGTTGCACCTATGAAAAGAGAATTAGAAAAATATATATGTTTACTCGCATCAACCCTGTAAAAATAACCTTTTTGCACAGTACTGTGTCTGTTCAAGTTCAACATGTGCTCTTAATGCACGTTTTACATGTCATGCCTTGGGATGATGGACTATTTATTCCATTATATGAACTAAAAGGCTGCGGCACAAAGCAATGTCATGTACTGCCCTATGATAGACTTATTTCAATGAGAATCCCATAAGAGGGACAAACACCGGAAGAGATATCATCCTCAGTAATGGAAGCGCTACTTCTGTCTGATCAGTCCATTCCCACTCACCTTCTCTCTCTCTCCCTGTCTCTCTTTCTCTCTATGCATCTCTGTATCTCTCTCTCTCACTGTCCCTAACTTTGTCTCACTCTGCCTCTGTCTCTTTTCTTATCTTTGTCTTTTTCTGTCTCTCTGCATCTGTCTCTCTCTCACTCAGTCTCTTTCTCTCTGTTCCTGTCTCTCTCCCTCTTTCTTTCTCTCTGTCTCTCTGTATCTGTCTCTCTCTCTCTCTCTGTATCTCTATCTTTGTCTCTTTCTCTGTATCTTTGTCTCTCTCTCTCTCTCTCACTCTCTCAAGTTGTTTCTGAGCTTTCATACATTTTCACTCACATCTGAGTGAGGTGTGGAATACTAATGGAAAAGTAACCTACTGTAATGGAAGAAAGCCATCACTTTAACAGCTTAATGACGCAGTAATGTAATATATCCCGTGTCTGAAAAGGCAGAGAATATTACAAAGTACATTAGGCTTTAGTGTAGCATTAATTTCTAACAGTAGAGCAGTGATGGGCAGTAAAAACGAAACATAACGTCCTCCGCATTTTTAGTACCAATCGGACAAAGACAGTGCAAGGTTCTCTTGAAAGTTACCACCCTATAGGTGACTAGATGCTTTCAGAGAATTTGGTGCAGGTATGTCAGATAATGCCATTACATTGTTGAATGCAAAGGTAGACGGACAGACGACATCACAAATTACAATACCCGTTGTTCTTTGTGGGCATAGTGTAAACTTAACGGCTGTACTTTACACATAGTTTACGCCTTATAACAGGGGGTCAGTGTTTACTGGATACCTCACAGCTTTACAGTCATGGTTATTGGTGCTTGGGGTCTTTAATAACTGCAAACTTTAAACAGCCGAATTTACAACATCTATAACAACAAAATATCAGCTTAGTTGGTAAGGCACTGGGCTGACGCACGGGGGACTAGGGTGTGATTCCCGCAATGAGCATCCAGTGTGTCCTTGGTGTCTTCACGCTACTGCCTACAACTGTGCTTCATTGTGCCGGTACCAAGCCCGGCCTAATGCCTGGTCAGCTATCAGACGTAAAAAAATTCTTCCCAAATCAAATATGCAAATTGGATTCGCTGTGGCGACCCCAGAAGGGAAAAGCCGAAAGATAGTAGAACGATGTTTGTGAAATAAGTTCATACTATTAAGGAGGAGACAGTTGATAGGACTTCTCTGTTAAAGCTGTCATCTCCGGTATGACACACACAGGAAATACCACACACGGGTTTGTAAGTCTAGCTCCCATCTGCATAAGTTTGTCTTATTGCCCAAAAAAGAACAACAATGGTGTGACTTTGGAGTGAAAACATTTTGTATTTTTTGTGCTGTTTAGTCATTCCATTACTACTGATTAGAACACCACATGCTCATGTTCCACCAAAACAACTTCTGCCCAACAATACTTCACAAAGGAACCCAAGACAAGTAAGATTTTGTTAAAAAAAATTCCAACAAGCATATGTGATAATAGGCTTTTGGGTTAAACCAACCAGAGTCGACTAGATATAGCGACATTTGAATTATATCATATTGTGATAAAAAGAAAAAATGTAAATGCAAGCCTACATAACAAACACATCATATGGGAGCGTGCAACCCACCACAGAGCTTTCCCTCCTCACTCACACCTTTCCATATTTATCTGCAGGAAAAGCGGACGTTATGACACCCAGCAGGCCTTGGCATTCAGGGAAATGATTAAAATATTCATTAACACTGAACCGTCCAGGTGATGAAATCTGTCACACACCCCTGCTGCGCTCACGTGGAAACAGCAGCGAGATATGACGCCCGAACGTATAAATACACTCCTTCTGGCACAGAGCCTGGCCAGTGACCACCTGGCCCCACCTGCGATTAACAATATGCGAAGTCGCCTGTTTCTTGCCAGGTTAATAAACACTGTCTGTGGAATTAATTGTTGCATACGCACCAATGGACCACCCTCTGCTGAATAAATGAAACGTCCCTCGCACTTCGGAGCTGGTAAACATGCCCAATCTGTTGGATTAAGACCTGAGAACAACATGAGCCACTTCTCTTGTTATGATCCGAGGCTCAGGCTAAATGTGTGGGCACAATTAAGCTTAATTCACAAATACAATGACTCATCGTTTGTTCTTTTACAGTCGACCTACTGGGATGCAAATAGTCTTATAACATAAACCACTTACACACCAGTAATAACAGTTTCGTACCCACCTACTGCCACTAAAGCACAGTTTAATTTTGGCCTCTCGAACACACACACACATACATCCATATACACACGTCTACACTCATTCACTCAAGGGGACGAGGGACTAATCCACGAAAAGACAATGAGGACAACTGCAGCACAGATATGCACATTTGCGGTGATGAAACACATACCTACACATATTTGTTGACTAATGGCTCCCCTTTCACTGCGGTGACCTGCTTCTCTCACATTATTAACCCCCCCTCAAAAAACACTCAGCTACTCATAATTTCACAAGTAATAAATGTTTGCTTACATTATAACACACACGTGTCAGTATTTTGGGCTTGACAAAGGTATTTAAATTACATAAAACTACATCAACTACACACACCTAGTGTTTACATCAACATCTAAACTTGGTTGTACGCAGGTGACACCTCAGAGGTGTGTGTCCAACCTCCCTGTGGCCCTGCTAAGCTGAAGCAGAGCATGCAGACCAGCGATAAATGCATTTCTAGGTGGGTAATGAATATGTTACACAGTCCCATTAGGACAGGCAGCAGTGACAAACGCCTTTCATTCACTCATTAAGCCACTGGCTGTTTGAGGGAACAGGAGAAGGCCCGGGCACAGCGAGGGGAGAGCTTATTGGGTTTTAAATGGCCATGTAATCCATTCCCTTATTGGAGATGAATAAGCTCTTGTCCACACCAGGGTTTATTTATGGACGAATTAAACACGTATGCACTGACAGGGAAAGGTGGAATTAATCAAAACGCAGCTCCACCACTGTTAACACGAGATCCTGGAGGGAAAAACAACACAGGTGAGAAGGAGAACAGTGGTGGGGTGTTAGGAAGCGCCACTCCACGGGTGTTAATCATAAAAACTGAGGGGGGGCAGAATGCAGAGATAGAAATGTACACTTCTTCCACAATGCCCTTAACAAAGCATACAGGGTTAGTAATAAAATAAACAGGCCGCTGCTAATGACGAGTGATGATAAAAAAAGGTGTTCAAACTGTGGATATTATGGATAATACTGGACACAGAGTCTGTGAATGTGAAGCTGCACTAGGTTCAATTATAAACTTAAGTCAGTCTCCCAAAGATATCCTCAGCCTGCTGCAGATCATATAGAGTTAAAAGCCTGGATTTAATGTTTCAGCTTCATAATCGACTAATAATCGACTTTAATTTTAGGAACCTGTCTGACACGTGACCACCGGCCACCTGTGAACTATAATGTGTGATGTGAATCTTCGCTCTTCCGAATATAAAGAATACAGGAATGTCACTGGTCATATGTATTAAGTAAATGGAGTTAAATCCATAAGATTATAAGGAGACCAAAAATGGGGTCAACATGTCAAAGACAGAAATGGGAAATAGCCTCTCAGTTCTACTTTATATATTGTAAAAGTAAATTAATAAATAAACAAATAAATAAAAGAAAATTAACGCACAAATGCAACAGAATAAGGCTGATAAAACTCAGAAGAAATACAAAAAATACAAAGCTTTTGACAAGAAGATGGAATCCACAGAGTTTCATCTCCCCCCAGAGTGGGTGCCATTTGACCTTTTATCAATCACCTCGAGTGTTCTCAGTGTTCCCCGCGAGCACTTAAGAGGTTAAAAACACTTGATCCCTATCCGACAGATGTTAGGACAATCTTTTTTTCCATATACACAACACCAGGCCAATTTCTGCTGATCCAGCACAACAGGAAGGAAGAAGCCCATTTCCTCCGGTTCTGTGACAATTCCCAGGTGGTGCCAGTCCTCTGGGTGAAGTAGTCTGTCAAACACCAGGCGGTCAACCACAAAACTGCACCCAAGGGAATGAAGTGCCTTCAAACATTACCAGACAGCAGTGGGTGCTTTTGGAATAAACCAAAGCTGTATCTTTTGTTTAACTCACACCATTATATCAACAGGAATAATTTTTCTAGCCTAATTCAATCCTGGTTTAATTTAGGGGCAGAGCACAGGGGAAGGATCCACATGAAGGGCTATTTTGTGTTCTTTTTCTGCAGTATCATCTAAAAACACACACTTCAACTTACTGTCCTGCCGATAGGGAAACCAAGCCTTGAAATAATTTTCAAATAAGTCACAGTCTCCTAAAAACACTCCACCTCAAACAATCAGGTCATGATGCTACTGTTGGTGATAATAATTCGGGTTTCAAAAGCAAACAAACACCCTGGTTAAGGGTAGAAGAATACGACGTACAACTGTCGTTTCTTTTCAATGCACCTTGTGGTTTGGAATGTGATGTCCTCAGATTTTTTAATAAGAATTTTATGATGATGATTTCTTTCGGCTTTTTCCCTTCTGGGGTCGCCACAGTAAATCCAATTCGCATATTTGATTTGGCAGAAGTTTTTACGTCACATGCCCTTCCTGACACAACCCACTGGACACTCATACCGGGGATTGAACCCGTGTCCCTATGCACCAGCCTGGTGCCTTACCAACTGAGCCAATCAACCGAGATATAATGTTGCGTTATCTGAAATGGCTCTACGTCAGCACCAGGGTCGAAGAACATTTTAAAACAATTGGCATTTGAGATTTTTTTTATACACACATTTGCCACTTTGTGGAGTCTATAATCACTGCTAGGCTTCACAAATGTATGTTCTTTTTTTGTGTGTTTTGTCTCTAATATCTCTGACCCTACCACTGTGGGTGTCTTGTAGTGTATGAATCTAACAGTAATATTGTCTTGTGAAAAATTTAAAATGAAATTATAATTTTAAAAATGAAGTGCATTACTACAATTAAGGCTTAAACAGGATCTTTTAGTGTTTGGGTTATACTCTACCACACTTGACTTTTATGATGCTGCAGCTTTTCACTTTGGAAGGAAATTGCTGTGGGACTGTGACTCAGTTGAACTGGGGTATGGAAACACTTCCATTTAAGCTCTGTTCTAAGTTTGGTTCGCCCCAATAAAGTCAAGCTTATTACATAAAGGAAGAATTTATAGATTGCATTTTAGGTTGGCTAAATTTGGAGAAGATGTTGCATTAACTGATTGTTTAACCCTCATCCTGGGCCCTGGACGTGCAGTCAGTGATCCTGGCCTTCTTAAAGTCATCTCTGCATCAGCAGTCAGAGGGCAGAGCTGCTGCACTGACCTGTGAAACTCATTCAAACAGGCTTCTTGATCTCTCTAAGGTCAGGTTGGGGGAGACTTGAGAACATGACACTGATCAAAATGACACATCAGAGACACGACCTCCAACAGATAGAATGCATTCAGGAACACAGCTTCCAGAACTGTTTTAATAAACAAAACCCACAAGTGTTATTAATTTCAGGTCTACGTGGAAAATGCAGTGGACTTTACCGCATTGATGGAGGCGAGTGGGAAAAATACAATATAAAAAATGGCACAAATGCACTTTTAGTTAGCTCTTTATTACGGATAAAGGTCTGAATTTGCAAAGTGCAAACCTACTGCAGTAATGGAGGTAACATTGAGGAGACTTTTTATTGAAGAATAGTCAACCTTTTTCCAGTACCTGTGCAAACATGACTGTAATTAAAAAAAAAAAATCTCATACTACTGTTCTTTCAGCTTTTTGTTTACAGTAAAACCTTCAAGGATTATCTAGACCCACAAGAACAGCACTATGGAAATGAACCTGTGCTGTTGTCTGGCTTTCCCTGGATGCATCTCTTCAGTGATGATATGCTAAAGAATAAACACCACTAGAGCCGTTACGCTTCAACTCCTCAGTGTCTCCACTCACGGCGTCTCCTAATGACACATGCAAATGCATACGCGTACAGTACACCTGTTTAGAGTGCTTGGTAACACTTACACTAATGGGATGCATGACATGCACATGAAACTTTGCTGTCTCTGACTAGAACGACTTGTACACTTCTACACACTGCACAAATAAATCCACTGATTCATGTTATATTGAGGAAATGGTGACAAACAAATCAGGTTTTTAGGTTTAAAATTAAAGACTCATGATTAAAGCACAAATTATTAAGCAAGAAACACCAGGTACTATAGGAGACTACACCATTGTCATATCAGTACTTGTATTACATCATATTAATTGTTATTGTTTTGTCATTATTTCACTGTGTATGTATTCATCTTGTTCTCCTCTGGTCTAGTTCCATCTCGCAGAGTCTTTGCATCTAAATGTTCATTTCGATGCATCTTTCACGCTATCGCCTATCTTTGACCTCATTTACAACCTTTCTTACGCAATTTTCAAGTTACCTGCTCGACACCGTATGTCTCATTTTGTAGTATCTTTTAAATCATTTTTGTCTCGAGTTTGTCTTCTAGTGTCTCTAATGCTATTCTTCATGTTGAGACTTTCACAAGCACTTTTCTCAGTAGGTCTCTTACATCACTTTAAACTGGTTTCATCTTTAACGTGTAAGTTTCATCTTGTTGCGTCTTTGACATCTTGTTAATCCCCTGTATTCTTGTGCCTTATGTTTTTTTCTCACTATTACGTCTGTATTGTGCTTTTTCTTGCGACATCTTTCGCACTGTTTTGTCATATTATTATTTTGATGCATCTTTAGTGCTATTTCCATCCAGTTATGGTGCATCGGTTTAGTCCTGTTATATGTCTTATATTGTTTCCGCTTCATGTTTCTTGCAAATTGTCATGTCTCTTGCATCGTTTTCATTTCGCAACATCATTTTGCTACTGTCTAACTGTCTTGCATTATTTTCATCCTATTAGGTCTTTCCTACTGTTTCCGTGTTGTCATGGTGTTTATAGCTTATGTCTCAAAACTATAATTTTGATGCGTCTTATACACCAGTTTCTCTCATTGTATCTTTACATCTGTTGTCAATGTCATACACAATTTGTGTTGCCTAACTCATCCTGCCTATTTTATGTGTTAAAATATCTCTTACATCACTTCCGTCTTGTGATTGCTAGAGGTTTCATCTTTCACATCTTTCACGTCTTGTGGTGTCAGACTGACAGCTGATTCCGTGTCGTACTCGTGCAATATGTGACACGTATGGTAAAAACACACTTAGTTGCTAACTGTAGGTGCGTACACACTCATATAAAGTGGATATTTTTCCGAGGTTCGTGTTCAACACACCTGACACTAATTACAGAACACAAACTTGCCATTTTTCTTCACAAAGAGAGAAGAAGAAATCCTCCAAACAAACAGAAATGTATGGTATCACAGAGGAAACAATAATTATCACTGCTCAGAAACAGGGGGGAAATGAGAAACGTCTTTTGTGGGATGTCAGCAGGGCTGACGGCGCCCGAGGAGCATTGGAGAGATCATGTCTGCTGCGCTATCACTCGACAGGGGCTTTCGAAAAAGGCAGAAAACTGATCACGAGGAGGCAAGCTGACAGCACATGAAAAAGGCCTGCTTGTGAATCAATCCACGCTCATCTTTTTTTTTTTCCTTTTGATTTTACCTCCCCTTAAACTGCCTCGCCGCATTATACCTCGTCTCTACTCTAGGGACATGCTCACATACTGTAGCAGCAGACTCCAGAAGTCAACATCAAAGTGGGATGGAATGAGGCACATCATTAGGAGGAGAAGACAGAGGCAAGGGAGGATGAAATCATTTAGACGCTGCCGCAGAGAGGAATTACTACGCCTGTCGGGATGAGGGAACCGGGAAAGACAAGGAGGGAATGAAGGAAGGTGTGAAAAAAACAGAGGGAAAGGGTTAAAGCAAGAGTAAAAAGTCAACACGTTGGAGAAACTGAGCGGAGTAAAACAGGACTTTGCGTAGCGACCGGCTGGTTACTACCTGATAATGTGTGTTTTCATGAGTGTAGGAGTGACTGCTCCATCCCACAATCTCCCATCGTCCCTGCTGTGAGGCCCGGTGTCAGTGGGCCAGGCAGCCTGATTTGACAGACTGGGTAGAGTAATTATCAGAAACCACAGAGATGAAACGCAGAGGCAGTTTGATGTATTAAACATTACCCTGTTGTAGGCAAGACTTGCACTGCATTTGACTGTTTGAACTCGGAAAAAAAATGTTTATTTTGTAAAAGAAATCCTATTTTTTTAGTCCATTGCTGGAATGTCCTTTTGAATTGGATTTCTTTTTTTTGGTCTATATTTTCCAAGAGAAGTGGCTTTTCGTAAAATTACATTACTGCCTCCTACTGAAGACATCTAAAAAAAGACATGCTGTTGGATTTTTCAGTGTATGTCCCTTCCTCATCCATGGGCTGGACATCTAGGGGGTGTCAATAGACAAATATTTCATCTGAGGATGAGATAACAAGATAAACTGAGTCAGTGGTGGGTGATTCCAAACATGATAGGGGCGCAGGAATGAAAATAATGTGTATCGCTGGAGAAAATAATGTACTGGATACTAAATAAAAGTAGGATCTTGTACACAACATGGCAATATTTATAAAGTACATGTAAAATCTACCAGTACATCCAATTGGTTAAACTGTTTGTACTGGACTAAGACTTGTACGGCGTAGGAGGTCAGAGGGTCAACATATGTAACTCGGTGACTCATACGGTTAACTCATGTTTTCTTTTGCCTCTGTCAGTGTACCTGCCTTTTTTTTGGTGGTATTTGTTTGTTATCTCTGACTCTGCTATTGTGGGTTGGGAATGTTGTCTTAGAATTTATAAAGTAAATGTAATATTGTCCTATGAAAACTAAAAAAATTAAATATTAAAGAAATATAAAAAAAGTAAGAAGCGGGTTTGGAAGATGAATGAATTAATATAAAGTGAATGATGTGAAGGGGAGAAAAAAATCTTTTTCTCCTGGTGTTTCAGGAGAAAATCTTGATAATACGTCCATCCAGCCTGTAGAATAATGGATGATGGCATCATACATCTGGCCCAGGGACTACGGTTGAAGTTTTATGCTAAAACTGACACATTTACAGAAATGTTTATTAATGTGTGCTGTCCCTGTTAAATAAACCAATAAATAAAATAAAATAAATATCTGCATCGCATTCATTTAAAACACAGTCAGAGTGCCGAGATAACTACATACAGGTGTCACAATACAGATGACGTGTGGAGCATGTCAACTGTATATTTGAAGTTCAATTTGCATTCTTGAGCGCATCACTAGATGACTTGTCAATCTGGTGAAAGGACAAAGATGTTAAGGCAATTCCAGAACATTGTCAGTGAAGCTGGAAGTATCCAGGACATTGTTTTCTTCATTCTTAGGGTAATCTTAAAGCCTCTAGTCATCTGCTCACCAAAGGTTTAGCCATCAGCACCAAACACAGGACATCCAACACAGAGTTGGCTGTTTTCCAAACCAAAGTTTCAGGTCCTTTGACATCAGCACTAAGATCCTGCACAGATGGAGCAGGTTGTTCTATGTTGTGGTCTGCTGGAAACGCAGTATCAAACAAAAGACGCAAAGACGGATGGAAAAATGTGGGGGAAAAGTACAAATGATTTTTTTTAAAGTAACACGATGAGTCAGGGTTGAAACAGACCAGGAGCGATCCAATTTATGTATAATTAATAACTGACTTGAGAATCTTGAAATGGTGGTAAGTGCGTGTCATGCTCTGACCACGATATCCATCTTAATCCTTTCATGCATAGTGGTCACTACAGCAGACAGCTATTTTAAAGTGGTTTTCTCTTATATGAATGAGTCTTAACGTCACAGTCACAAAAAAAAAAATCCTGAAGTAGGTTATCGTTAATTCATGCATGAAAGGGTTCTTTAAAGCCAAATAATGAAAGTGAATAGAATTTGTATTAAAATCACAGATCACAGCTGCAGCTCCAACATTAACATCTTTGTCATAACATCTCTTACAGTGTTTCTGCTGCACCATCATTTACTTTCGTATCATTACGGTGTTAAGTGTTTGAGGAAGTTTTTTTGTCTTTTCATGTCATTTATGTCCTTTTGTCTTTCTTGCACTGCCGTTGTCTTATTATACCTTTTAATTTATATGATACCTCTCATGTCATTCTCATCATCATTATGTCTTTGCCGAATCATTTCAGAATCACAAATAAGCATCTAGTTATTTCATTTTCAGTGGGAATAAAAAAAAAATTGCCTTTATAATGATTTCCATCCACAAATAAACCGTAAAAAAAAAGTTCTACATATCACATTGCTAGTGTAAAAAAAGCTCTCTAACCACAAATAACTCCATTCAGCCTGCCTACATGCAACTGTGTGCCCTATATTATGTTCCATGTTTGGTTTATTTGTCTTTTATATAGCAGCCTTATCTTGCCAATCTTAACACATTCTACCTCACATCCCCCGGCAACAAGACAACAAAGGCAGAGTAATAAAACCTCACAAAAAATGAGGAAAAAATATAGTTCATAATTTAAGGCAATGAAGCTCAGTGTGTTTGACATGCTGTAACAGCTCCATGTTAGTCATCTGAACCCTGTGAGAAAAGCATCTGAGCCTATCAGGGATGAGAAGGGAACAGATGACCTTATTTTGCTGTGTATGTGTGTGTGTATCTATAAGTGTTTCAGAGAGCAAAATAGATGGACTGGGATGCGGATATGGAATATAATTTAAGGTCATTACCACAGCGTTCCTTGTGTGTGTGTGTGCGTGTGTGTGTGCGCGTGTTTTACCATCATTGCTCTGGCTCCCTTCTCTCTTCAGCATCTGAACCGCCCCCACATACTTCTTCAACTGGACCTTCAGGACCTCATTCTCCCTGTACAATCAGAGACAATGGTTATGAGCAGCTAAAGCTGCAATGAAGGCAGGTTTTAATGACATCTATCATACTCACAAAGAGAGAAGAGCTAACCAATGATGTCATTCCTACTGACCAAAAGAAAAGGCATTTGTTATATGTGTGAACTCTATATGAGAGGGAAAGTGGCAGTCTGTTTATTTTCTTTGTCTTTGTTGTTCCTTTGTAAGCACTGCCCCCCGCATCACAACACTGTGGGCACTAGGCATGATGGGTAATAATTAGGGATGCAAAGGTGCAGATTATCCCTGGTTTGGTACATATTTCCCTTTCATGAGTCATGGTTCGCAGCACAGTACCGTACAGTAATTAAATTATACAAACCCTTCTCTCTAAACAATGAGTTATTTATTTTCAGAACAAAATAACTTCCTTGGCACAACGTAATGCTATGGGAGCGTTTCTCTCGTATTGGGGAGCATTGGCAGAATGTGACATTTCATCTCCCATTCATGCACAGTAGCTTGACATCCAACTGTCAGCAGACAGAGCCATTCAAGCCAAGTCAATCTCCATCTCTGCCCTAATTGCATTATACATATTGGGAATTACCGTATTGCTGAAGTGACTACAGGAGGGTATAGAGTAAGCAGTTCAACAATCTTCATCATTTTGACAAAATCGCTGTTTACTTTGTGTATGAATGGAGATGTAAAGTCAACTTCTACAAATGCTCCCCTATACCAGAGGAGAACTCACCTAGCATTATTTTGTGCCATGCGTGTTATGGTAATGGAGTTTCATTGTGGGTCCACTCCTCAGTTTAATGAACAGGTTAGTGTGAAAGACTATGCATTCAAATTCTGCTTTATTAATTATAATGTAACATATGAATCAATACAGATAGTAAGAGAAATATGTTATGAAAGTAAAGGCATCATTGTTTAGAGATGAGTGTTCTTGTGAACTGAGTTACTGTACCATTGTATACCGTGAACCGTGATTCATGTACTGCAATACGTACTGAACCGTGGATAAACTGTACTGTTGCATCCCTAATAGGCATGATGGGTAATCACTTCATCCATCTCTGTTCTCACCCTGAGGCACTCATCCTTCTACTCAGTTCATCAGTTAAGGTTATCGAACATGGTTGCAGGTGATACATATTAATCACTGCAGTTATTATCTGCTTAGTTAAGTCCAGGTGGTGACTTTTATTAACACACTACTTATGTTTACTTCATTTCATTAACACAAAAGAAGGGATGGATTACATCAGGAAGAAAATAATTTTTAAAAATATTATCTGCATCAACAATTGTTATTTTTCCTGAGTCTAGGCCATACATTCTGCAATCAGAGTTGCTTTCAGAGTCTGAGATAAAATAAAGACAGTTGATAGAGGGAAGGTTGTGCTGCACGGAAGATGTCACAGTCCACCCATCAAGAAGTCTGGAAAACCACTAATAGCCATCTGGTTTCTTGTCATTTCTCCCAGGAGCAAACTAGAAATAATGATTTGGCATTTAGTGTTATAATTATGGATAAACATTTTTTGGGCCTTTTTAACATTTTCCTCCCAGAATGTTCAGCTCTAATGAACCTTGAAATGCCAACAGGCCACGGGTCCCTGGAGGTAATAAATAAATCCGACCCTCAAAACAGTCTTCTTAGTCACATCCTACAAATTCTAATAGTGTTTCCAGTCGACGACCTGAATGAATGTAGAAGGTGAAGAGAAGTCCTGGATGTAAAATTGAAGAGTCTTCTCACTATCAGTCATCGTAAACAGTGAACAGTTTTTTTTGGGTTTTTTTTACTAAGGGTTTGTTTGTTTGTAGCTAGTGTGCATTTATCATTCCTTCTCTGGTCTTGGAGAAAACCTATTGGAAGAACATCATTCATCAGGCCTTCAGCTGCTTTTGGGAAGTGTTAGTCAGCTTATCCTTGGAGAAACTAGCACTGCATGCCTTTTAGAGTCTGAAAATGTATCAACAATTACAAATCCGTTCATTTTGCAAAAGTGTACATTAACCGAAGACTGTGTTGGTATTTTTATACCACATGTTGAACATTCAACTTTTTCTTCATTTGGTGCTTTGAAACTAATAATTACAACTGTGGTTTTTAATACATGATGTTTCTTGGGTTTTTGTATTCCTGCTACATTTTTTAAAAAGCAAATGAAAATAGTTATACTGAAGAGGATGAATCAGATTTTTTTTAAGGAAAAGGAAAACATAGATGCAATATGTTATTTTGCCTGAAAGGGAGTGGGAAGAAGTAATAAACTTATATATACCCACCCCCATCTTCGATTCATAGTTGAAAAAAAAAAAACCAGAACCTAAACTTTTACAACTTCTGCCAAGAAGGAAACAAAAACAACTTAAATTGACCTTCTATTACTCTAGTAAATAGAAGACATATTCTGCACAACAACAGGAAGCCGTTCGTTGAGTTTTCTGACAACTTGTTATCGAGGAAGAGGAAAATCAAAATGCTGAAATCTAATCCAAGTAGTGGGGCTGTGATGTATTTGTCTCATGGTATGTGCCTTCACCTGTTCTCACACACCCGCTTCCAACAAGACCACAGTCAGGCAGTTAACACTTGACCAATAATCTGTCTAAACTGGACGGCATCAGATTTTCTATAAGAAACTGGGCCAGTTCAACCAGTTAAAGTTCAGTTAATGCTGTGGATCAAAGTAGGATCACCTAGACAGGTCACCTCATTGAAAAACCTTTGCAGTTAACAAAGCCACCTCTAATCAATCCAGACTAGTGGCCTGGGGATAAACAAAAGATGCACGAGCAGAAAGCAGACAATAGTCAAAAAGAACAACACATAAACACCTCTGAAGGAGATTACAGACAAGAAATACAACAACCCATTCAGAAATAGCAGAAGAAAGCACTGACTCCTGGCATTACTTCAACTCAGGAGTCAATGCTACTTAATATTATTTTTAAATAGATTTTATTTGTATTTTTAAATATATACCACTTTGGTTTGTAGAGACTTCAATCTTTCTGCCGTCCATATTTCCAATATACAGCTATGGAAAAAAATGAAGTGACCACTGCAATTCTTTCGAAAATCGTCTCAGCCAACTGGACTTTTTTCATGTTTTAGGTGGCCACTCTGTGTTGAATGGACCGGTTCTCCCTCCATTGAGTGAGTTTCATATACATATAGGTTAATTCTCCTGTTGGTGCTCCATCCATAGCACTGATAAAGATCGGGAATGGATTCTGGGCGCTTTCAATAACTACTGTTAATGTGTTACTGCAAATGACTAATTCTGTGTGTATTAAGATGGATAATATGCAGATATAATTCCGCTATAACAAAAAGTGCCCTACCTTTTTTTTTTCTTAACCGCTTGATACTATGTTATAATCAATGCAATACATATTAATATAGGTTAAAAAACTATAAAGCAGTACCTTACAAAATCATATGTCAATCTATTTACTGACCTCTATGGTTTTGTAAAGCACAGAGCACATAACAAATGTACTTACATGCGCAATTTTTACATAGTTGTGTCTTTACACAGACTTGTTCAACATGCCTAAAAAACTTGCAAAAAGTCAAATGAAACCAGATCAGGAACCAGAAATGGTTCCACTCTTCTGATGGACCTCAGCCTCTACAACAGGGGTAGGCAAACGTTTTGCTTCAGGGGCCACATTGACTTTAAAAAAGCATTACACTTAGAGCTTTTTTTTTAATTTCTGCAAACAAGCGTCTACCGTCTTATTACAGCTCCAGCATTGTTTCTCTCCAAAATGTATTTTATCAAAAATTTCCAACATATTAAAAAAAACACATTTGAAAAAAAAAACCCAAAAATTCTAAGGTTCTTTGTTTATTTTTCAGATATTAAAAATTAAACATGAAAAAAAAAATAAACCTCATCATGAGTAATAATATCCTTCATTTTTAAAGTCAATCCACCCAAGAAGACAGTGTTAATACTTCCATTCTCTTTCAGTGGGAATAGCGTTGTTGATCACCTTGTTTAGCCAGTGGATCAATCTGGTGTTACCGTATTTTCCGCACTATAATGCACACTTAAAAGCTTGTAATTTTCTCAAAAAATGACACTGCACCTTTTAACCTGGTGCGTAGTCTGCTGCTAAATAAATTCATTTGTTTCCTTGTAATGGTGAACAGAGCTGATCCAGATCCAGTACATCTTACAACACGTGGTGGTTTCCCAGTTCAAACGTTTCTTTTGTTTTTCAGTTCTACCGTTATAATCCGTCTTAAATGATGCAAAAAGCAAACACTTCACATCAGCACAAAACACTTGAGCCGTTGGGAGAGCAATCAATAATGTATTGAAATGTGTTGGTTATTAGACTGTCGAAACCCGGGAAATAACCGGATCTCAAGTGCAGATGCGACACTTAAGTAACTGTTTGTTGAGATTGTCTTTTACTCTCAGACGTGAAGAATAAATAATTCATCCACCACACACACAAACTCAAACACAACAACTAACGACCAGTGGGTTAAAATAAATGGTGAGCTTTTACGAAATGAATTTCGTAGGCAGCATCTTAAAAATTTTTGATGTGATGACAGGGTGATGCAGATGAAAAGTGAACTTGTCATGTGCATGTGTGATGGAGTATTAACAAGTAATAAGTCTGCTTTTGCTGAAATGTTGGTTTAACCTGAGCTTCTCTCTATGACTCCTACGTTTCACTAATAGTTGTTTTTGTGTCTCTGTCAGTGCACCTGTTTTTCTTGTATTTTTTAATTTAATCATGTTACTTATGTCATGATGTACAGGTAAGTTTATGGACCCAAATGCAGACAGACACAATATTAACTTTATATTTATCCA
The DNA here is from genome assembly GCA_029814585.1 of Gymnapogon annona. Lineage (NCBI taxonomy): Eukaryota > Metazoa > Chordata > Actinopteri > Kurtiformes > Apogonidae > Gymnapogon > Gymnapogon annona. The sequence continues at coordinate 3,819,153 of JAPTHA010000012.1, read as the reverse complement.
TTTTTATTTATCCTTCTTTTCTCAACAATTTTTCCATATAGTTCTCTATAATACTTTAAAGGATTAGTAACAAAAAACAACGCCAAAAACACATTAACAAGTTTTAACCAAAAAAGCTACAACAGGGAAATCATAATTCTATAACGGTAATGAAAAATCACACCTAAGTGGCAAAAGGTCACAATGTTACAAGAACTTACAACTTAAATTTAGATCTCTAAATAATGAATCAAAAAACCAACTAACTATGCCAAACGGACATCTACTTATAAAACTCTTACAGGAAACAAGACTCGAGACAGGGCTGGACAGTCGGACTCAGAGGACGCACACTCAACAATCTGACAGCAGACAAGGAGAAACGTACAGACTTTATACAAGATGGAGGCACCAGGTGAGAACATTAGGGATGATTAGACATTGGACACAGGTGGGGCGGATTCTGGGTGTGAATCTATATGACACACAAGGAGCTAGACGGTGGACCAACGCAGGAACTACCAAAATAAAACCGGAACATGCAACACTTACTCCCTCAATAAACCCGACATGACAATTTATTTATTTATTTTGTGCGTGTTTGTGGGGTTGTTTTTGTCTGTTGTCTCTGACCCTGCTATTGTGGGCAGGGAATATCATTTATATTATATGAATATAACTGCAATATTGTCTTGTGTAAAACCCAAAATAAAATCATAAAAAAAAAAAAAACCTGAGCTTCAATGATAAAGGTTGGTTCGGTCGCCTTCTTCAACCTGACATAAAAATAGACGCCATGCTCACTTAAAAATGAGACGCATCTGAACATCTGCCCAGGTCCTTCATAGACACCACACACACACACACACACACTTGTATGAGCTCTAATGTAATCAGTCTGAAACAGCGTCTGGGCCGGGGGAGGTTCTGATAACAATAACACGGACGGCTCCTCCGAGAGCCGGTCGCGCGGTTTTCAGGAGGTCTCGAGGCAGGTGCTTCTTTTGTCGGCGGGGAATGAGGACTGATAAGCAGGGCACCGAAAATCACCCGTGGAGAATGAGGGCTGAGGTGGGAGGGCAGAGAGGCGCACGGCAGACGGCGGAGCAAGACAAAGGCTGTTAAATTTAACTGCCCGGGGCATAAAGCCGCACTCCATCTCTGATTGATTTCCTCCCCAAAGTCAATGGCGTTCAAGCAGTTAGGGCTCACAGAGTGAGCGTCACCGTCTCTCGCTCTGTGCTTTGTGGCTGTGTCCTCATCCGTGCTCTCATATGCATAAACACTTCTGTCGCCTCGCTCACATTTTGGGCTCAATCTCCAATGACTCAGTGACTTTGAAATACATCACCATTCCACGTGTGAGTCTTTGGAGCTGTTTGTTATCCAAATTTGAAAAGGGCAGTTTTTTGACGTCATTACGCACAAGCTCTAGACTTTCCTGGAGGACAGCACTGTTGGTGAAACGGCAGATGAATATATACATGGTTGTCCTGAGTGGATAGTACGGTCAAGACGTCGACTTGGTTTTATCTGTAGCAGCAACTTTGGTTTAGTAAATTAATAATGGTAATGACCACATGTCCATCTCTTTGTCTCTGTATTAAGACACAATCAAGATATACAGCCGTGGACAAAAAATGAAGAAACCACTGAAGTTTGACTATCTATATCTGTGTGTTTTAGGAAAATCATCATTTTTGTCATAAACTTCTGCCAATATTCTCCCAAATAAACACATTGTAGTTAAAGCAGTTATTTGCTATAATTGCTAAATGATCTCTAGGAAATTGAATCAGGTTAACTGCACTGAGTTTTGACTTGAAGATGTTTCGCCCACTATCCAAGTGGCTTCTGATCAATGATCAAACCAACAAAAAGGATGCAGTGTTTTCCGACCTCAAATAATGCAAGTAAAACAAACACACAACAAATAAACTTTAAAAGGCACCTTGCACACAGGCAGCTATTTAGATACGTAAACTTTTTAAATTTGTTATTTTTATTATTCTTATTATCTTTTTTTGCACATGGATACCTAGTGAAACGCAATTTCATTTGTCTGCACTGCAGTTGTAAGTACAGCAATATGACAATAAAGTTGATTTGATTTGATTGATTGATGTTTTAACACAGGAAGAGTTCAGACTTCAATATTTGATGGGTAATCCTGATCATTCATCACAGCTTCCATGTGTCTGGTCCTTTACATTTTTCATGCTATTTTGGGATATACTTACACTAACCCATGGCAATGTCTTTGGTGAAAAACAATATTCTGTAGCCCTACAATTCCTATCAGAATATGAAATGACCTGCATTGGGACGTTATTGCACAGCCCTAATACGAACACACAATTCTCTGCAACATCAACACTGCAGATGATAAGACGAGCTTGTGTGAGAGCAAAACCTGACAGAGGTTTAGATCACACCTATGTTACAATTTGCATCTTTGATATAAAGCAATCTCAGGGGAAATTTGTGGAAGAGTAAACGGGCTGCTGACACCTGATATTACTGGGCCTGTCAGCAGGACAATGTAAATAAGCAATTGTCCTGCAGGTTATAAGGGAGCATCGCTATTTAAACCTCAAACAACAGCCTCCAATGCACCGTATATTTCCAAATCCAATTTCAGAGAAGGACGATAAAACACAACCCAGAGGTGTAAATACACCCTCTGTGTCCTTTCAGTATGGAAGCATTCTCCCTCAGGTCATGCAGCCCGTCAGGCCTCCTCACGCTAAATCAAACATACAACATCATGATCCCCCCCATCCTATAAACCAGCCCGACACTGTCAGGTACATTCTGTGATCCATACCTCATTATGATATCTCACCAGAGACTTCATATTCCTCAATTTTTCCACTGTATGTGCTGCTGTTTGTTGTGATAAGAAAAGACAACATGAAGCTTCAGGGCAAACCTTAAAGGCACCAGCTGTTTGTCGTCATCTACTTCATTTCATTGTTTTTTACATAAACATCTCTGAGAAATTTGTTAATATAACATTTAGGAGGGGTGTATGGTAGTCAACTTTGTCACATCACACCGTATAAATGTGTCATGTATTTGAACCTAGCACTAGTCAGTGTGGTCTTTCTGGTTGCATGTTCTGTAAGTGGGTGAAGGCGGTGAACACCCTGGATGCATACTCCGCCTTCGCCTATTGGTATCTGGAACAGGCTGAGGCATCCTCATGACCTTCACAGGAAAATGAATTTGTATGGAATTCTGTTTCTAAGTTTGAAAATATTGCAAATTTATAATAGAATGCATGCACGCTATATAATGAAAAAATGAAAAAAATCTTTGTCTCACCCTCCGTGGGTGGCGTTTGTCCCTCCATGTTCAGGTCCTCTGCCAGAGGCCAGGGAGCTTAAGGGTCCTGCACAGTATCTTTATCTCAGTACTGTTTACATTGTTGTGCAATATTGCACTGTCCATCTTATTTATTCCTCATATATACTGACTGTATGTGTTGTCACCTTTGTACGGAAGCGCAGAACTGCCACGGAGTAAAAAAAAAAAAAAAAGTCGTTCGAACGACTTCGTCTTCTCGTTTGAACGACTTCACATATGACCTCCCATGATGCCTC
>JAPTHA010000012.1:3799571-3811861 GCA_029814585.1 Gymnapogon annona | reverse complement strand
AGGCATCATGGGAGGTCATATGTGAAGTCGTTCAAACGAGAAGACGAAGTCGTTCGAACGAGAAGACGAAGTCGTTCGAACGACTTTATTTTTTTTTTTACCCCGTGGCAGCTCTGCGCCACTGCAGACACTCATGGCTTTTGGTCACTTGAGTAATTTTGTACTTTTGTATTTTCCATGTTTATTTTGTGTTATCAGTTGCCAATCAATGACATTTGGTTGCCAGATTCACTGTGTGTGCCTGTGTGATGACAATAAAGGATGTCTAATGTCTAATGCTATTCGTAGCACTGTGCTTTTCTGCACTGAGATTTCTGAGGTTGTTCCTGGGATCTGTTTAAGCTAGTTGAGGGTCACTAGTTTCTTGTGTTCCTTTTTCCAAATGTTCCTATCACTTGTTATTGTCACATCCACTACAACAGGTTTCCCTGCCCTTTGTCCACTACCACATCTGGTTGGTTTGGCATTAATCCGGTCAGTGTGTATCTGGGAGTCCCACAGGATCTTAGCTTGGTCATTCTCTACCATCTTTGGAGGTGTTTCCAACTTTGGCCTTGGGGTTCCCAGCCCACTGTCCACACAGATGTTCTTGTATATTATGCCAGCAATTATGTATGTATACATAATATTATATATATTGCAGGCCTAGTCATCCTCTGACATTTGAACAACTTCTGTATAAACTGTAGATAGTCACCTCTAATACAGAAAAGGGGGTTGATATTGTTTGTTATATAATTTAAAGAACTACAGTATCTCCAATTTATATATTTTAGATTTACAGCTTGTGTCTCTAGTGTAGAAATGGATATGTGAGCAAAGTCTGCCCTAGTATAAAATTTTTGCCATGCATCTGAACTATTACCTCCAAAAGATGAAGTGACAATCACAATCCGCCCTGTGAATCAGTTTTGCCTCTCTCTCCTTTCTTACCTAAACTGTTCTCACATACGCTGACCTATTTCCGCATCGCACTACTTTTATGTCAGAGCACTGTGGATCGTTCTGGCAACCTCAGCTTTTGTTCCAAAATACTGGTAAAGCCATCTGGGTTGTTTAGTTCTTGGACAATGATGCAACAGAGGATTTAAAGAACAGCCTAAAGGAAGAAGGTTTGTTTTGTATTTTGGTGGAAATTGTGAATATGGTGGTAATATGACAAAAATATCAACAAAAGAAAACAGCATTTAAGAAAATGTAGGCAGTTTAGAGGTTATTGTTCTGTCACACAGCAAGAAGAGAGTGGAAAGAGAGAAGGACAAACCTGCAGAACAGAAATATTCACCCTTAAACCAACACACAGCAAGCGCGACTGTGTACAGATGCGGACCACAAATGTGTCACGTTTAAACAGTTTATTGAGAATAATGAGACAAAGGGAAGTGGAAGTGTGGGTGTAAGTCTCAGAGGCTGGGCAAGACAGACGGGCAGGTATTTGGGAATGCAGGATGTGCAGGGATAACAAGCAAATGGATTACCAGAAAGAATGTAGTGGGCAGGTCAAGCACGTAGCTAGCGGACCGAGTTAGCAGGCTGGGTGACAGGCTGGGTAGCAGGCTCGGGGAACAGGGACAAGGCTGAGTAGCAGGCTCGGGGAAGAGGCTCAGTAGCAGGCTTGGGGTAGCAGGCTCAGGTAACAGGCAGGGTAGTAGGCTCGGGTAACAGGCGGGGTTTCAGGTAGAGGTAGCAGGCTGGCGTACAGGCTTGGTAACAGGGGGTCAGGTCTTCATGCAGGTTGGGCGTAATCCAGTGTTGTGCTCTGATCTGACAATGAGTGGTGTGCAGACAGGCTGGATAACATCACGATGGGTGGTGATACGAGTGACAGTGCCGAGCAGATGTCCATCCAGTGCCCGGGCAGGAACAGGGGTCGTCAGATGGTGCAGCTTCAGGCCCAGTTAGTGAGCGAGCGCCGTGTCCATTATATTCGCTTCACAGCCTGAGTCCACCAGTGCAGATAACAGGTGTGTGTTGTCAGGGAGATGGAGACGAACCTGCAGAAATGGTTTGCGTGTGGAGGTCAGGACAGTCATTGAGCTCAACCGGACTCCACCTATGACCGGTGAGCTTGGACTTTTTAAACGAGCAGTTGGCGATACGATGTCCGTCTTTCCCACAGTAAAGACAGAGATTGTAGCTGATTCTGTGCTGTCGTTCAGTGGAGAGTGACGCCCGGTCAATCTCCATGGGTACTGACTGATCAGGTTGACTCAGCGGAACAGTTGAGGAAGATGGCGGAGAGGTGAGGAAAGGTTCTTGCGTTAGTGGCCGGTGGAGTGTGGTGACCTCTCTCTCAACAACGGGTCTGAATTCGCTGATCAATGCGGACAGCCAGGGCAATGGCCTCGTCGAGAGTAGCAGGCCGTTCATGCGACACCAACTCATCCCTGATGTAGTCAGCCAGGTTGGAGAGGAAAACGTCCACCTATGCCACCATGTTCCAGGAGCTGCATCTTGCTAGCATCCGGAAATCAATGGAGTAATGAGCAACTGTCTGTCGACCCTGGCGACTACACAACAGAGCTTGGGATGCTTCTACCGATGATGAACCCAAGTCGAAGACTTTGGTCATTTCAGCAGAAAAACTGGTCAAAGGACGCACAGCCGGGAGTCTGACGCTCGAACTCTGCGGTTCCACATAGTCGAGCTCTGCCCATCAGGTGGGTAATAGCATACCCGACCTTTGCTCCTTTGGTGGCGAAGGTTCTGGGTTGCAGGTGGAACTGGACCCAGCAGTTAGTCAGGAATGGCCGTACCTGAAGTGAAGTGGATTTTACTTCTGCTTATCTGATCAGGATACTCTTGTAAGAGAGGTTTTTCAATCACAATGATTCTTCCCCGGTTAAAGAAATAGAGTGAAAACTTGTCTGGAATACAAGCCAAACACCATATTACCCTATCCATAAAAAATAATCACTGCTGACCTGATGAGTGTTAACATGTTTACTGCTAAATTGTCACCCACTTTTCTGTTGCTGCTCAACATCGCTGGGAGGTCCGTCTTTGCAAAACTCAATTTACCATTACTCAAACATGCATGACATGACGTGAATGACAGCTACGAAGCAAATCCAAACCAAATTGAAACAGCACCGCACGTTTTACTAAAAGGTCAAAAATGTTGCAAGAAGCCGTGGCTTTGTCTTCCTCTCGATGCTTTATAATGGAGAGGAATCCATTAGGCCGCCTGATGACAATGAGCTGCTTGAAATGTGGCCACTTTGAAACTCGTCTGAAATTCCTGAGTGTCTTGTCCATCTCAAGGGGGAGCAAAGTTTTGAATGACCTCAGCAGAATCATCTCTCAGCATTTTGCTGTGGAGAGAGTGTCCTTTGGTCAGCTGATCTGGGACCAGCCACAAACCATTTTTCATTAAGGGCACGAGTCTGACCCAGATACACAGTTTAAAGCCTAGGTCTATTCAGAGAATAGGCCTATTTACTACACAGTTAACTAAAACTGTTAAAGTCATCTTGTCTTTGCCGTGCGTATAGGAGAAATATGAGAAACAAAGACAAACATGAGAGGAGAGAGGAGATCTTTTTTTTTGAGAGCAAAACAAAAGTAAGAAAAGAAACACTGCAAGCAACACAGATAGAATTTAAGAAACGGTTTTGTGTGCAAATGAGGAGGCGGTGGAAGAGCCAGAGAGAGAGTGTGTTCAAGAGATAAAGAAACTGTAAATATTTTGTGCACACGAGAAGAGGAAAAGTTTGCGGGTGTGTTTTTGGAAAAGTCAAATAATAGACTAACTGACAGAAAGTTAGTATAGGAGGATCTTATCTTCTTTTTAAAAACAAGGCAAAAAAAACCCTGTCTCTTATGGAAGGTTTAAACCTAAACTTCACGCAGTAATTACTTAAAATGAGCTGAAGCCTCGGGGTGATTTTTTTCTTGTCTGCTTCCCATCAGCCCCTTCACCTTATTATTCCTGAGCTCGGTTGCCATCTTTAACGTGCAATAAACACAGCTAAATTGGCTGTTCTTCAGGTAGTGCCTGGTTTTGTTTGGAAGGAGTCAATGAGAGGTACAAAGAAGCCTTCAGAGACCAGCGGATCAGTTGCTGTGGAATACTCCCGAGTGCAATTTACTCCTCATCCTCACTGACAAGCATACACTATAGTGTCACACTTCCAAAAGCTCAACGCTCAGAGCGGTACAATCATACGCACAAACATATATATCCGCTCAGAGACACACATAAAGGAACACCAGGGCACAGGAGCGGTTGTTAAAACTTCAGTATCGAAGGATAAAGGCCCTCCTGGGAAGTGGGATGTAATTGACTTCCCAAAGAAAGAAAGAGAACAGGGAGTCTTTAATGTTCCCAAACAGCAAACTAGTCAAACTCCACATCCACCCCTTGGATCAGACCACTACCAGAACCCCCCCCAGCGATATTTGCCAGTGAAGAAAAAGTAACCTGCTCCTATTTTTCTGTACGAGTGTGTGTCGGTCCCCCTGTACTAGTGCCAATGTACCTGTACATACCTGGCCTGAGTCCATCCGATTGGCTGCCAACCCACCTTCCTGCTGAGAAGGCCCACTTTGGCCTCAGCCAAGCCACGCCAAAAAAGGGGGACAAAAAATGGTTGTGAAGGAGAATAACTACTTGGAATTAGTTACCCTCGCGACACAGATGAAAGTCTGACAATGAAGTTGGCATTGATACAATTTGATTCCTCTACTTAAAACCATTAATTTATACATTTAGGGGGAAAACACAGGTTTCTTTATCATTTGTGATCTGAACTATTGTTATATACAACAGGATGATCACAGCAACTGTAAAGTTACTATGAAGCAAGTGTGTTTGTCTTTATACAGTTACTTATAAACAGTATAAACAGCTGGATAGCTCTGTTGGTAAGGCACCGGGCTGGTGCATTGGTGACCCGGGTTCAATTCCGGGGATGAGCGTCCAGTGTGGGTCCTTGGGCAAGACCCCTCACGCTACTGCCTAATGTAAAAACTGCTGCCAAATCAAATATGCAAATTGGATTCACTGTGGCGACCCCAGGAGGGAAAAAGCCAAAAGGACTCAGTCAGTCAGTTACATACAGTATACACAAACTCTTGGTCGTTACAGTTACATATCTTTACATACAGTTACATACATACAGTTAACTGTATGTAAAGATGACACAGATGACAGTAGTTAAAGTTCTGTGATGTGTTCATCAGTGTGAAACTCAGGGCACATACCAGCAGGGATACTGTACGCCTTTTGTGTTTATGTGAGTAACTCTGTAACTTATTTTAGCCCACTCCCCTCTGCTGGTGTCGACGTCAACAGGATTCTATCTCTGGCGTCTGGTTCATCCTCTGCCACCCCCACATACAGCTGGGATACAGACACACCGACCACTTCCGTAGGTTTTAGCGCAGCACTACTATAAAAGTGCTTCTACTAAGAGATGCACCAAAAGCAGGCAGATGACTGGCAACCTCGTCCTAAAACCAGTTGGTGCTGGAAATAAACAATTAACATGGAAACAGCTTGTATCATGCAGCTCACACGAAAGGATCTTGTTAAACTTGGTGCAGCATTAACAGCCTATTTGGAGTAACGAGCTCAGCAGCAGTAATACTCAGTCCCTCAGCTACATATTAATCAATAAGACAATAGTCAAAATGTTCATTGTAAGAATTTATGTCACTTTTTAGTTCACCTTTGTCGTATTTGAATCACAAAAAGCAGTTGCATATGTAGCAGCTGTTGCCAACAGCCAGACACATTCCAGCTCTTGTTCACTGGTATTTAAAGCCATATTGCTTGAGATCAATTTAGATCAATGGAAAATCATCTCTTGAGATCTGGAGGCTGGCTATAAGTTAATTTTGAGGTGTCTCAGTCGGTGCATTTACTTCTCCAGACATAGGTTTCTTAACCGGTGGGTCACAACCAAAATGGTTGTCTTTATTAAGTCTTGAATATGTCCTCTGAATGTTTGTTCAACTTTGATGACATACAAAGAGCTCTCTGGTGGTTCAGTTGGTAGAGAAGAAAATTCAACAGCTGAAGGGTTGGTGGTTCAAATCCTAACTTCAACTGTCCACGTGTTTAAATGTCCTTGAGCAAGACACCGAACCCTAAATTGCTCATATTGGAGCTTGGCAGTGCGAGCCATTGTAAAGCACTTTGGGATAAATGTGTAGAACAGCATTATATAAGTGCAATCCATTTACTATTTCTATGTAACATGGATATTGTACCAGAACACACTTAAGAGTAACCAAAATCAATGCTATGTAACCAGACTGTATCAGTCAATGAAGAAAATCTTATGATAGACTTCTTTGTAGTAATATTAAGGGATTTCCACTTAATATGGAATAAGATAAGGTTTCATCCAACAGGTTTACAGTTAATCATACAAATTAGCTTGATTTGTTTTCACCTGGACCTTTTTTCTGAGTGATCACATCTTTGAGCTGTGACTGGAAAAGGCATCAGCTGCTGTTGCTGTATCCTCCCCCCCCCCCAAACTCATCACATTTTAAAAAGCTCAAGTCATTTTCTGCAATCTGCTCCTAAAACTACAAACCAGGCTGTAATCAGCTTTACAGCCACTATCGCTTCAACTCGAGTTGCCATGGTTTCAATCAATCCCAGGCTGGTGGCTCGACTTCTAGTAGTGGTCTGGTATCTGAAAACAGACTTTCTGGGGCTTATTGTTTAGACTGCCGAAGGATGACTAATCCTCTATTTAAAGGGCTCAGGGCTCAATAGAAGACTTCTGGCATGCAATCAATGATAGACAGCGAAGTGACGCAATTCACTTTCAGGGAAAACTGTAGGTGGCCACTTACTGGGGTACGAGTGTGTGAATGTATGGCTCCGAGTTTGCAAAAGAACACTAACAGTGGAATGTCAACGGGGGGGAGGGGAGTTTGGTCACAGTCACAGTGCCTCAGTCTACTACCTTATATAAACTACATATCACACTAATGTTGGGGACAGAGGAAAAGCATCTAGAATCCTAATATGGATGTGGAGGTTCAACACGAACAGTTGAAAATTGTACATTTCCTGCTTCTGTTGATGTGAATTCATGTGGAAGTAATTCTTTCAATTATGTCTAAAACCGTGATGATGCTCCAGAAGGTACGAAATAGTGTGTTGCAACAATCTGTAACGAAAGAACAGCTTTAATCAATGACGAAGATCTGTAGGCCTATCGTAGCTTTAAGTTGTATATCGTAGCTTTAAGTTGGTGTTTAATGAGGCAGTGCGCTGACCCAAAAGAAAAAGTAAAAACCATTACAAATAAAAGGATTTGAAAAGAAAAGATTGGGACAGGCAAACTTTGTGTTGGGATTGTTTGAAAATATGACACAAGGTTTAGTTTGTTTTTGCACCAAATTATATATAAATTATAATATACATATAATTAATTAAAATTAGATAAAATACCATAATCTTTTATTGTTTATCCAAAATATACATTGCACATAATATAAGCATACACAAAGTGTGTTTACAATTTAAAGAGATATTACAAAACATTACATGACATAGTTTAATCACATTTTTTCCTGTCAGTGATTATGAAAAACTTTGATCATTTCGTGGAATCATGTACAGTCGAACCAGTGGTCGGTTGTTCTTGAATGAGAGGTTATTATTAGACTGCAAATATTGACTTAGACCTTTTGACTGAATACGTGTCACCACAACAGAATGACCTTCAACCAGTCACCATTTTCCAGGTAGATGGTCACCATCACATTTGGGACTGGATGGTTGTGCGTTCCTAAATCTAACATTTCCAGACCAACAGATTAGAAGGAATGGTTCAATTCCCTGGACGCTTCATTTACCACATATCACTGCCCTGAAGCCTGAAGGGGATTTTGCAGTACAATTACTCAAGAGTATACAGTAAAAGTACTTCATATTTTGTGTGCTTGTAGTATATGAGGTACTAATACAATCCAAGTCATTTTCATAAACTACTTATTGTTAATTTTTTTAAATTTATTTTAGAATTTTGCATCATGCACAGTATTGGACAAAAAAAGACATTTTTGTAGCCTGAAGGGGATTTTGCAGTACAATTACTCCAAAAGTATACCGGATCGCCTCAATAACGCGACATAATCTGATCCTGTACGAAGTAGAATTAAAACTCATTTAATCATCTCAATGTATTTCTGTTGCGGCTGTTGTGAGCCGCAACAGAAACAAGAGCCGTCTGACAAATCACGCGCATGTAATTCACCAGCGACTCACTTGACCAGGAAGAAGCAAATCGCGGCTGGCTTGACCGCAGTTAATAATCCCAGTGATTTTATTCCATTGCAGTTTTATGTCATGAAGCGTGTCAGTGAATTGCATGCTCTGTCGGTCAGTGCCTCATGCCTGAAGTGGAATCCTGATGATTCGGGAGCCACGTTGTGGCCTAATGCTGTTTCCTTCCCAAGGTGTTGTCACGCTCCTACTGTAACCAGCCTATTCACCTTGTGCAGTTTGACCCCTCCCCAGGTGACTGTGACCCTGGGTCAGAGCTATTGTGCCCTGTTCGGACATTGAGGGCGTATCTCGCAGCAACGGCATGTATACGGAAGTCTGACCAGTTGTTTTTGTGTTATGGAGGTGCTAAGTTGGGCTGTGCCGTCTCCAAGCAGCACCTCTCTCACTGGATTGTAGATGTAATTTTGCACGACTACAGGGCTGGGAGCCATCCTCTGCCTCCTCCTGTCCGGTGCCACTCTACCAGGAGTGTCTCCACCTCATGGGCCACCTTGAGGGGAGTGCCTTTGGAGGCCATATGTGCTGCTGGCTCGTGGGCATCTCCCAGTACCTTCACCAGGTTCTACAGGGTGAATGTTGCAGCTTCTCAACCTCTGGATGCTGTGTTCCGCATGGGATCCTCTCGGCCTACTCCGTGAGGTATGTGCTCTGGATTCCTTGCGACTTTGCTGGTATTAGTCATTCAGTACTTGAAGCACCGCCTCTGGCGGTCAGGAGGGATGAAATGGAACGAGAATTACGTATGTAACTACGGTTCTATGAATCCCAGATGACTGTCAGAGGTTCTTTGTCTCACGGAATCCTTGCGTTTTCGCGAGAAGATTCTGTGAGGCTGGAGCCTTGGATGTCACTGGGCTATATAGCCTCCGGGTGGCTATCCGAGGGTTACGGATGTGACGCTGTTGGTACAACTACTCGAACTGCGCATGCGCGAAGGGAACATTCAGTGCTTGAAGCACCGCCTCTGGCGGTCATCCGGGATTCATAGAACTGTAGTTACATACGTAACTCTTGTTTTATGTCATGAAGCAAACAAACCTATTCCTCTGGTTTGGTACCTGAGCGGTGTCAGATGCATCCGTGCTTTTGTCGCAGGCTAACGAAAAAAAGTCAAACTCCACTCCTTGTGCCTCAAACTGTCCCTTGATGTTAATGACATTTCTTCACTCCTCCGTGCCACAGTGCTACGACCCGGGCTAACGTTGGCAAACTTGCTTTTTCTCAGGACAAATTTTTTCCACCATTTTCATAACAGTATTTAATAAATTCACCCTCAATAAAAGGTTTGCAGTGCTTGTCAATCAGCATTGCCACCTCGTAGCTCGCCTTTGTAGAATGTTCATTTGAGTCACAGGCTCTCGTGAAAAAAACGCTGCTGTTCTCAAAATAGCTCCAGTGGCTTCAATTGTTCTGTGCGCTCGTTCACCGTTAGCTTGTCATAGTTAGCAGTTGTCATTTCAGACATGGGCTAAAAGTATCGGCCATCGGTAAAAGTTCACACAGGGGTCAAGCCACGAGAGTGCAGCCACAGGTCTACTGCCACCCTCTGGTCAAATAGAAAAGTGTTTTTTTTGTATGTGCATATTGTTCAGTGGGAAACTGCTGGCGGGCCACATATTATTGATTTTATGACAGGACACCGCGGCTCGGTGGAAATTTGGACGCGGGCCGGATCTGGCCCGCAGAATGGACTTTGGGCATGTCTGCACTAGAGCATAGAGGCAGCAATAGTGAGTGAGAATGAAAATGAACACAATTTGTTTTTGATAGGTCACTTCAATGTAAATTCAAACACACTGACAGTTATGGCAGAGTGTTGGACTGCTGGACTGTCACACCTTCTGTAAAAGACGAGACATCTACAACCAGTGTTAGCTTCATCAGACCAGACAAAATATGTTCATCAATGACTAAGGCAAGACGATGACGAGACTGCACCGATGTTCTAAAAACACTGACTAAGACTGTGTTAAAGTGCTTTATTGTTGATGAATGTGTCAAATGTGTTGCATGAAATAAAAACTGAACAAAAATTCCGTCGTCGTTTTCGTCATCGACACAAGAGGAAACGCAACATTAAGACCAGCTGTCATGTGTTTGTGCCGGCAGTTCTTCTACGCTGTGTTACTGCCACCTGGTCTCACAGAACGCTGTGTAATGATCACAGACAACTACCTCAATATCCGTGGTGAAGTCACGGAATTGACAGCAATGTAAGTCAGTGACAGGCATCAGATGTCCTTAACGGATCCCCTGATTCAAACATAACTGCATCTGGATAAGTCATCTTACCGACCAACCCAGTTTCATATAAAGTAAATGTGATTGTTGTGAAGATCTCGCCAAAATAATGTGAAACTGCGACATTATGGTTGCTATTGACGCTGCTATCACCTAGCATAACTGTGGACTCAGATTTCCAGACAACAAATGCGCTGCATCTCCATCGGACCAAACGCTCACCTACTGCATGCTTCCTTTGTGACCAGCCTGTGTGAAGCACAATTTAACTGGAATGATAAATTGAATGAAATTGTATAAACTGAATGAAAAATCACCTCAGAATATTCTGGCATAGGATGTTCTTTATTCACACACCTGACACTATTCAGTGAGTTTCTCTCTTGGATGCTTCTACGTCTAATCCAAGTATTTCCACTTTCATTCCCAAAATCCAAGATGGCAACCGCCTAAATGGCGATGTGACGCTTTAAAACATCATTACACAACCCTATTCGCATATTTAAATAACTATATAGTCGTACAACTGTTTCTGTTAGTCACAGCGTGTTGGTGTTCTTCTCCTTTCTGTTTTGCTGACAGTTTCGGCAGCAGAAACAATTGTACTAGTTAAAGAAAGTATGGCAAGAAAAATGAACTGCAACTATATAGTTGATTGGAAAGGTCATTGTTTGTGTGAAACAGGCCACATACAAGCAAGTGGAAACATTTCAGATTCCTTTCTAAGGTACTGATTCCACTGTCTAAGAACTGAGATTTGTCATATTTGAATGGGAATTAAGTAAAAGAAGTATTCAACGATCCTTCCTGTAAACCCCGTGTGTAACCCTACACGCATGTGTAATGACGGACAAAACAAATGACATGCAACCATGATGTGAACCTGGCAAACTGGTCCAATCACTGTTCATAATGACTAGTATTTTGCTTAATCATCATTAATCAGAATCAGAATCGTCTTTATTGTCATTGTACACACATTCACAACGAAACTTGAGTTGAATTACCATTAGGAACGGGTGTTCTCCATGCTCTAACAAAATCCAAAACCGCTGTGACAGGGGTTTACTCAGATGGATGGAGTTACTCTGCAATTAAACCTACGTTGGTGTCAAATGTTTATAATCCCACGGCCCGGGGCAGCTATTACACACCTGCAGGGCATCGATAGGCTGATGATCAATACTAATGGCGAGACTATTAAAGTGTCAAGGGCTCAAATTTCTGGCTTGTCAAAACGTTTTCTCTGTGCTTTTAAATTCTGTCCTCCCACGATGTAATTGTGGGTATTGACTTGAGTTCCGTGCCACCTTCTCAGCCCTAGACTGCTATTACTGTTGTTACAGTGGTCCAATTCGTACTGTTGTGAGGCTTTACTTTTCCACCGCATGTGTAGAAATGATGGAGTAAATGTGCGTTCCCTAGTGGTTTCTGTCTCCTACCTGGCCAGGGCCTGGACTTTAGCCATGTGTCTCTCCTCCAGCTCTGCCAGCTTCCTCTTGAGCAGCTCCGTTTCCTGCCTCAGGCCTGCTGAGTGCTCCATCTCCCCATCCAACAGGCTGCGAAGTGACCTGTCAAAACATGCGTTGGGTCACATACATTGAAATCTCACGAATGTTATTTTCAGACATGTCACACTGCGTAGTGATGACTCAGATCCAAAAATAGCAAATAAATCATCTCCGTCTGCAAGGCTTATAATTTAGATTAGATATACCTTTATTAGTCCCACACGGGGAAATTTCATGTTACAGCAGCACACACAAGACAAGACACACACAAGAGATTCTGC
>JAPTHA010000012.1:3722387-3759569 GCA_029814585.1 Gymnapogon annona | reverse complement strand
TTATGTGTGTGTGTGTGTGTGTGTGTGTGTTTTGTCTGTTGTCATTGTACCCATTTTGTACTGCATGAATGTAAATGTAATGTTGCCTTCTGAAAATCTAAAATAAAACATTGACTTGAATATGCCTTTATTAGTCCCCAGAGGGGAAATTTCAAATTTTCTTTTTATTCATTCATTCATTAATCTTCTGAACCCACTTTATCCTTTGCAGGGTCGCGGGGGGTCAATGGAGCCTATCCCAGATGGTTTTTTTTTAAAAAGACTTATTAAAGCATCAGTTATGCTGAAGCAGGTGATTTTTAAGGCACCTGCTATCATGCAACGTCATAACCAACAAAGGTCCTAGTTTGAGTCCTGTACAACACGGCACAAGCTTCCATCTTATTGTATTTCAATGTTTAGGCACCTGTCGAATACACATTACGCATTAGTGAACAGTAGAGGGTGAGTGTTTTTGTCTTACCTGTGCATCGAACGTGCGGCCAGAGTGGCACAGGTTGTCAGGACTACAAAGGATGAAACCAGGGAGGATCTCTTCCTCCTCGATGCCCTTGAGCCTCAGCTTCAGATTTTCCCCGGGGCATGCGTCGTCCGTCTCCACGTCATCGCTCAGCAGGCTCAACACCTCCACAGTGTGCTGCAATGTACACATACAGAGTCGGCTGAAACCAATGGGCTACCTACCGCTAAAATGGAACGGATCCGTGGCTGTGGTTGAAACACAAACTGGAGAGTTCGGTAAGAAGATCCTCTCTATCTCAGTGCGGGTAGCAGTACGTTTCACATCAGGCTTCAGGGGTTTTTTCTACCAGAAGGTTTATCGAGTAGCGTCACACAGGGTGAGCGCTGTGTGACTCTACTCAATAAACCTTCTGGTAGAAAAAAACCCCAGAAGCCCCAGCGCTCACCCTGTTTGGCATCATGACCAGCTGCTGAGCTTTACTAATACAGCCAGACTCCAGCTTCCCAAGGACAACGGTGCCCATGTCCTGCAAACATAAACACAACATTTATTCCAACATCATCTTTAATGTTTTTTCTAAAATACCCTGTGATGTGTACATGTAATCTGTTTGGAGCAAATGTTGACAAATCATTTCTGGTAGTCAAACCAAGTAGAGAAAACCATTTCTGAACATTTTGGACAAAATGCAAAGCCAGGGGTTAATTTTGAATCTTCAATAAAAAAAATGCTAAATTTGTACACAAATTTAGCATTTAGCAAAAATGTATGTGAAATTTGAAAAGTATCTGGGGCCTCATGTACAAAGACTTGTGTGGAGCATCTGGTTCGTGTGGTGGTGGGAGGTGCTACTTGTTCATCTGATCTGATGTTCACGTTAGTCTGAGGAATGACCATTTTCACATTGTTAACAGTTTTCCATCCTCATCTCTAAGTGTCACCAATGGATCAACAGCACTAGAAACATGCGTACACTAGGCACTGCACATTTCCACTGTCATTTCACTTTTGATATATCTAAACATGAGTGTGGAAAAGTTTGTACATCATGTTTTTGTGCATACATAAGTCTTGTACATGAGGCCCCTGATGAATAGAGTCAGAGGAATTGGGAGAACAAAAATCTGAGAAGGACGGACGAAACTCCTGGTGCTTCTATATAATTATTATGTTAACACACCACATATTCAACGGTTTTCCAGTTTAGTTTTAAAAAGTCAAAGACTGTCATTATCTTCCTACAGTATTGATTTTCTTTCGTGGTAGTGATAATCAGCTCTTGGATTTATACAAACTTCAATCAATCCAATCATCTTATTGTAGAGGGAGTTAGGGCTGCTAATTGATGATGGACTGATGGTGGATGTGTAACAGGCTGATATAATAGTTTGGATCAGGATAAATACAAAAACCAACAGAGCTGGAAATGAGCAACCTGCGTCAAACAAAACTCATCAATACATGGGACCTGCTAAAATACACATCTAGTAAATGTAATTTGATACAGTATTCACCATCTGTGAATATCTGTCATGTTGTAATGATAGTAATGTAGTAGTAATGCTATTGGTTCGGACTAATTGGCCAATCAGATTCATCAGATTGGTTAAAACGCAAACATTTTTACTTGACACCACTTGACAGTCCTTAAAAACAGACAAAACAAGGATATAAAGAAACCATTGCGTTAACACTTCACATTTCTAATCCTGACTTACAATAGAGAAATAATTGCACTGGGAGCTGTATGATTTACTGCGCAGGATCTTGGCTGGATGATAATTAGTATGCAGCATTCAATGAATTGATCCATAGTCCTCTTACATCAGTAGAAGACCAGTTGGGAGTACTTACTCATATAATCCTATATAAGGTTCTTATATAATAGAAGGTAGAGAGGGGCATTTTACACAATGCCAAGACAAGAGCACAAAAGAAGATGAAGAGAAACGGAGAAAGAAAAGAGATTCTGATAAATGTAGGGGCTGCTGAGAGCGCTCGAAAATAACTCCATTCCACCAACACTGCAAATATGTGCCGAACTGCTTCCAACATCCAAACCGTAAAGTGTGCCAAGAAGCTGAATGATCTTAAAGAGAAATGAGTATGCCCACTGTGTGTGTGTGTGTGTGTGTGTGTATTAGGAAAAATCAGCCAAGAGGAAGCTGAATGACATGCGTGAGCGAGCAAAGCAGGATTTGGACAACTATACAAAACCCAAAAGACATTTTTTACACCCGCGTACCCAAAGACAGAAGAGACAAATGGGCCCGGTTTCTAGTGGCTTGAAAAAAAAAACCAAAAAGAATCACCAGTGTTCACCTTGTACTTGTCCACTATAGGTAGTCTGACGGGTCCATCACTGGATCTGGTGAAGTTTGGCAAACCATCCAGGTGGGAAATAAATGGCAAACCCCTGGTAAAGAACAAACAGGCACACCAAAATAAACACACTTTGTTTACTTTGTGAATATGACACCATTGATGTGGCTTTTTCAGTGATACCACTGATGTCATACCAGTGTTAAATAAGCTGTGTCACGGTATGGAGGAGACTGGAATCATCATTTGTGTGAAAGCAACGTCAAGTTTGTCTTGAGATATGACTATGTAAAACAAAGTGTAACAAATACCGTAAATACACGTATATTTGCCAAATTGTTATTTACTATTAAGTATTGAGTAAAAATGCACTGATCAATGGGGCGTCTGTTTATAGACCTAAAAATACTGACCACAAGCTTTGTTGACAAAATTGGTGTCACAAATTGGCCTCATACACTAAGTCACACCTGGGTCCACATTGTTCTTCACTTTGTTTTCCATTTATGTAAATAACTCTGCCCTATTAGCTTAGCTTCATTGTTTGCAGATATTGTGGTGCAGGCAGACAGACAATACACAGGGTTCGTACACTATTTTCTTGGTCAAATTCAAGCACTTTTTATGGACTTTCAACGTCACATTTTTCAGGTTTTCAAACTGAAAGGAGCATATCAAATTCTCTCGTTGTTTTTCTCAGTGACAACCTTGAACAGCAGAGAGAGAGCTTGCTGCTTTTGGTATACGTCCTGCACTCCAGCAGCCATGTGGCATCTGCTCTTATGTCCATCAGTTTATGGGTTAACATCAGCTGTGCTCCCATTCTCAGTTGCGGGAAGTTCACACACTTTACCGTTGACAAACACTGGCTAAATAAGTGTCCCTAATTGACATTCGGGCACATCACATACGTCTAGCATGCAGATAATGCTTAGCCAACAAAAAACACATGTAGGACTAGTCCTCTCTGTGACTTACTTTTCATATAACTGGGGAGTGCTAACTGTCCCATAGTGAAAAGTTGAATCTCATTTTTGTACATTTTGCATCAGGGTACACCTGGATTTGGATCCTCGTTTTATCCACTCTTTGTACTTTTAGTTTGCCAGTCAACCTTCATTAAAATGGCAACCTCCCAGCATTTTGGTCTCATGTTTCTACAATATCCTCTTGTTGGAATGTGATCAATCGAGCTCTCACGAAACCCATCAGTGTGAGAGCTGTGAACGTGTAATTTTTAATCCGACTTACTTCATTTCTCTCCATTTAATATGTGGTCCATTTAGTCAGACAGTTCAGAAAGATGGTAACAATTTCAAACATTTATAAGCATGTTAACCAAAATTCAAGCCTTTTCAAACCTTGAAAACACAACATTAAAAAAATCCAAGCACTTCAAAGGTTTTCATTGATCCGTACAAACCCTGGATATATGCTAACAATGATAAATTCTTCTGCTTTGATGTATGTTTTAACCACAGACTGTTCAGATGTTATACGCTGATGCCTTTTGATACTCTCACACTATTATTTGGAGGTACTTTGTTTCATTGCTTTCATACGAGTGTGAAGTTGTTCTTTGCGATGCACCCACCAGGACTAACAGCTTCTTTGGAGTTTGGCAGTACTCCAACCACAGCTTCAGACTGGCTTAACAGAGAACGTACGCATGCAAAAGCTTGTTATTGTAAGTATGATAAACCTTCGAGCCGCTGACCTTTGACATTCAATCTATGCTATGTTTAATCTCGTGTCAAAATGAACAGGTCTACAGGCAAACGGACTACAGTGTAGACACATGAAAACTAACCCGAACAGGTCCTGATAACTGATACTGTTACTTAAGGAAGTACCTGATTGATATCCACAATAAGTTCTGGACCTGTTCACACATAGCAGTCTGTGTGGTAATGTATCTAAAACAGGTTCCAAACATGTGTGGAACAATAGCTGAAGATGCTGCTTGTATATCTACGTCAAATCAACACAATTAAGCCTTTGCATCACAGGTGCAGCCATTAAGTTTCCTATTCTGTAAACGTATGTTATAATGCACCGACTTACGTGTACCAGGGGCACTCAGGTACTGGGTCCTTTAGGTTGGCACCTGTGAGTCCAGAACAAGGCATGAAGTGGATGTCCTTCTTAGGGTTGAAGCCCACCTTTTTCAGAAAGGGCACCAGTTTCTCCTTACACTCTTCATACCTGCCATGAGGAAATTCCAGGATATGACCCTTCACTTAAATGATCACATGGAATCCACAGCACAAAATGGAACATGTGTTCTTAGAGACACTCACCTCTCTAAGCTCCAGTTGACGGTGGGGTCATCCATCTTGTTGATCAGGACTATGAGATGTTTAACACCGGCTGTTTTAGCCAGCATGGCATGTTCACGCGTCTGCCCACCCTTCTCAAAGCCTGTCTCAAACTCACCCTTTCTCGCTGAAATCACCTAAAAAGTAGCAATAAACCAAGTCAATTAGGGCCGACTTCTTTGTCAACCCAGGGCTTCTTACTCCTGTTCGGAGTGTGTTCACATAATCGTAGAAGAGCTGCCAGACCAGTCACAAACACACAGTAGAGCTCAAATATGCTGAGTTTAAACATGTAAAACCGATTAAACACAAAAGAGCTACTGCAACCAAAGATAAGAAGGACATCCAACAACAAACAGCCCACAGTGAGCATGTGTTCAGGCACCGGCTGCTCTGGCTCTAATGATCTATTTCACTCAATGAATGCTGTGTTTAGGCGTTATCTGGGGTGTAAAATAAAATGGGCCTTATTCCATCATTTCAATCCTGGTATTTTCAAATAGAGAGAGAAAATAAATGTAAATCCACGATCAAACCTGTTAAATGGACTTTAGATCAAATCTTATGAGACTCAAATGAGTCCCCATTTACTATATCACTTAAACGGGATGTCCACAAAACAATGATGACGTTCTGTAAGTTAATAATTTGTTCAATGTACTTACTGGTTTAGCCATGTTTGGAATCTATGTGATCAAGTGCAACACATCACTGGTTGATTTTATTCAATGAGAGATAAATTACTGCAAATGTTGACCTCAACCTTTTGACTGAATATATGTGAATAAGTTCCTGAATCAAACATTTCCAAACAGGTGTATTTGAAGGGATGGTCCAATCCCCTGGCCACAACATTGACTAGATAGATTTCTTTAATTGTAAAGAGCCTTTATGGACAGCCTGTAAAAAGACAAACCAAATCCATTATGTACGCCTCATGTTTTCCATAGAGACCTTCTCAGTCTGTCAATAAGCTCAGCAAGTGGATTCTTTCTTTTTTTACTGTGAAATCCATTACAGTTGATTGACCAATAGTCCAGAAGTTGTACTTTTATAGGTTTTAAACCACCTCTGTGAAATACAGTGTTGAACCCAAGCTTCTGTAACCAATGCCGTAACACTACGAAGGGTGAAGTGGATGATGTTACAGTACATACGGTGTTTGAAGGCTGGTGTATTCTAAAACGCATAAAGACCTTGTGCTATTTTTGTGGTAGCTCCCAAATTAGTTTGCCACTATTTTTAACCTGCCTTAGATGATCTATCACAAGTTATTCCAACATTATGTGCTGTATTTGGCATTTTTAAGTGAAAACCAGGTACTTTCCCATATTGAATGTACTGATCAGGTAAATACTCACAAAAACTCAAATTAAAGTTAAGGATTATGATATTTAACACAAACAAAACAGAAGACGACAGTTTTTTCATGGTAACTACGGAGCATCCAAACATCTAAATGATCCAAAGATGACAACCGGTATTTTACACCACTTATGTACATGTCTTGAGAGAATGAGTGTATCAATAGGTATTTAACTTTTTGTATGAGTAAATTAGGTTGGCTTCTTGTCAACATTACCAGAACTGCTAGGTCAGCTTGTGACGCTCCACCTATCATGTTGGGGACAAAGCTCTTGTGTCCAGGAGCGTCCAGTATAGTGAAGTGTTTTTTCTCAGTCTCAAAGTATGCTCTCCCAACTTCAACCGTCTTGCCCTTGTCTCTCTCCTCTTGGTTTGTGTCCAAAGCCCACGACAGATACCTGAGACAGCAGTTTCAAATGAATGAGCACCTAAGACAAAACGAGTGGAAACAGCAACCAACATGTACCTGAATACACCAAATAGTACACTGTAGTACTAATAACCCACTGATTAACTTTTTTTTAAAAAAACATTGACCATAACAGTACATTTGTGGCCATTTATAATGTTTTTCAAAATTCTCATTGTAATTAATTCACATTACATTAATGCTAACCATGAAGGAAGGACTGTCCTCAAGAACACAGAACAATTAAACAATAATATGGCAATGCCTCAATTATGTGTCATTAAACCAAGTTTCCCACTGGTTTCTTAAAATATGGTAACATCTATATAACCACTGCAAATTAAGAATTATTTAACCTCCACACTCGCAAAACTAGTAAGGATATGACAGAAGAGGATAACTCAGAACACGTTTCTCACCATGTCTCTCTGTTCTTTTCTTTTGCTTCTCTTTCATATTTTTCCAAGGTCCGTTTGTCCACCATTCCAGTTAAGTACCTAGAAAAAAAATACACTCAAAATGGTGGAACATATCACACAGAAAAACTACAGGCAGCTGCGAGGAGGAAAAGTGAAATATAAGCTAAAGCAGAGGGATTTTAATTCCAGAGGCAACCTGTTGCACTGTGGCTGAGCTGTGTCTGAGTTTTTGCTAAACACTGCAGTAACAAAAGATGAGTCAGTGTACCCACACACACACAAGGTTTAATTGCCTTCAGTGATTTTGATTTTTTGACTGCTGTGTCTCCACACAGAACAAGTACAGCCTGCTGCTTGTTTTTCAGTCCGCATCACTTCTACGATGGCTGAATAATGAATTAAAACCCTTTAAAAATCAGTGTGAACAAGTCCAATATTCAAACCGCACAGACTGAGATGTTTAATGTGCGGATGAAGTCAAAAATATGTCACAACACACTGTTACAGGGTTAGTGAAATGTCAAAAAATATTTGCTGAATAATGTCAGACAAGACATTACATATTTGTCAAGTCAAATAATATGAACAAAGTTTGAGCTTTAACGACTGACTTTCTGTAAGAATTTCTCAACAGAAGCTCGCCTGATCCATTTGTAAAAAATGCACCACCTGGTGTCAAGATATGACATCATGTAAACGCAAGGTAGTGGCATGAAGACAAACAAAGGTTAGAATAGAACAGACTTTATTGTCATTACACTCCAGGATGTAACGGATTTAGGTTAGACCATCAAGTATGAACTCAGTTTGAGCTACATCGACCTGATAGTGGTAGAATGGTCAGAAAAACACTTTTTACCCACAAATTTCAGTAAGCAAATGATAATGACACTATATGAACTCTGAATGGTAGAGAGAAAATTACAGATATAATGCGATAAGTATGAACCAAAATTGATCTCAATCGGTCAATTAAGCTTATGGCTTGATTTATGTCCAAAAAATGTATTTTCAAGTAAATCCTCCCCATCTGGATGACTTATACTAATCATAGAGAGGCTGAAATCTATATGGTTCTTCCACTGGGGGTCCTCAACGTTGGTTAGTAAAGGGACACGAATAAGGATAGTCTAATATAATACAATCTAATCTACTGTAAATTCCGGACCCTAAACCGCACCAGTATATAAGCCGCATCCACTCATTTTCGACAAAAAAAAACAAAAAACCTTTGTTCACGTATAAGCCGCAGGTGCCCACTTTAGAGTGTGGAATCGGGCCGATTTTTTTTCTGCCCGGCCCGACCGACAGATTAGTTCTCCAACTGACCAGTAGGTATTAAGATATTTGTGTCTGACGAAAGCCCAAGACAATTTAAATGACACTATTTTCACAGATCTTTTAATAACAGACTGAGGATATAGTTTAGAAAGAAGACAGAAAACGGAAGGTTTGTATTCTGCTGCTGTATTCACTAATTTCCCAAAGGAACCTTCCCGAGGGATGAATAAAGTATTATGTAATCATATCTAATCTTTCTTTAAGTTCTAACTAAATTCTTCTGACTGTAAATGGTTATGGGATGCGTGAGCTTGTGTCACGTTTATAGGTGGATTCATTGTTAATATGATAACTAAAAAACAAAAGACAAAAAACGAGGTAATAAAAGGACAGTAAAAAAGCACATTTTCTTTTTTTTCTTTTTCCTTTCCTTTTCCTTTTTTTGTGGTGGATTTGACAGGTTTTCCTTTGGATTCGTGTCGATATGGGATTGATTTGCGATTGGTCCGTCTGTGGATTCACAAACTGTAAAGACACTTGAAATTGCTTGGAAGTAAACAAATTTCTGTTTTTCATTAGAATGGGAGTTTTAATTTATTTTGAAATTATAAAGATATAAACGATATTAACGATTAAAGGTTTATTTTTTTCTGGGGCAGGTCCCAGCCTGTAACGGCACAGGTCTCTGCTGTCCCGGATGATCTGTTTTGCATGAAGCTCCTTTGAAAGGAAAAATCCACGTATAAACCACATTTGACTATAAGCTGCAGGGTTTGAAGCGTGGGGAAAAAGTCGCCGCTTATAGTCCGGAAATTACCGTAATCTAATCACAGTGAGTAGCTTCTCATTTCTTAAAAACCTTCAGTTTGGTAAGAGAGCAAAAAGATCAGACTGTATTTCACTGTCATCATTTCTGATGAGTCCAGGTGGACCCTGTTTTAGAGGGATGGCCTCATCAGTAAGAAGAGAGTTGGATGAAGTGATTACCCATCATACCTTGTGCCCACAGTGCAAGGCTGTGGTGACACTGTTATGATCTGGAGTTACTTCAATTGGTCATGTTTAGGTTTAGCAATGTCATGTGTCCAAGTAATTATGGAAGTAAATGTTATAGACCCCACTAGTGAGTCAATGTGCCGCAGAATGTGTTTTAGGTGTGAACACCTGAAGTGCTGCTGGGATTGTACTGTGTCTTACTTTTATTTGTGTCTTGCATTTTTTGGATACAGCACAGTGTTGTGAAACTTAAAATATTTCTTAGACTATTATGATAAAACAAGTCCTAAACTACATGAATATTATGTCAGTAGGCTTGCCTTTTTTATTTTTTCTATTGACATTTTTCAGTAAATCAGTCACATTTCATGCGTCTTCAGCTGATGAAGGACACAGCTGACAAGAAATAACCATGGAAACTCTATAAACCAAACTGACAACAACTTGGGTAGTGTTCTGTACATTGCTCATTTTATCTAGATAAATAAACAACATAGGAATTTTCAGACCCATGTCTGAGTAACAGGTGTAGATTTTATATTACTTGCACATATGATCAATAGCTGTTCCATATGATCGGAGTTCCAGAATATTAATAACCAAACTGGCTGCCAGGAGACATATCTTAAAATAAATTCTCATCAAAACAGATGTGAGGAAACTTAAGACTCACATGATCTGCCCTCCGATAGTTGATTTACCAGCATCTGAAAAGCGAAAGCCAGAAAAAGTCTTATTTAATGAGGTACACTGTTCGTAGTTTTGGGGAAATAGAAGCATGTATACAGACATGTGACCCACCAACGTGTCCGATGAAGACCACGTTGACGTGCTCTTTCTTGGGGGCGTCCGACTGCATCGAGGCCACTTTGGGCATGGGCATCTCCTCCTCTTCCTCCTCCATCATCTCCTCGTCCTCCTTCACATCGCCGCTCTCCTCGCATGCTCCTCTGGCTCCATGCTCCTCATAGCCCCCGCCTCCTCCACCTCCGCCTGGCTCCTCCTTCTGCTCCCATGTCTCTTCCTCTGTGGTCATGTCTGCTTCTGTGCCTCCATTTTCCACTGGAGCTGAAAAGAAATGCAACTTGTTTATTTTCCTGTCGTGCTAACATATTGGGGAAAAAGCTTCTTACAGGAAGATGAAATATAATAACGACATATAGATAAGATATTTTTACCTTGGGAAAAATCACGTTAATGTGATATATATGTTGTCTCTACAGTGCGGGTGATAAAGATTGTCAGCTACAGTATTTTGAAAATATTTAAATGTGTTTAGAAAAGACTTAAATAACGGGCTGTGCAAGTGTCACTCATTCATCTTCTGAACCTGCTGGATCCTTAACGGGGGTGGGGGGATGCTAGAGCCTATCCCTGCGACCTATGGGTGAAGAAGAGGTACACCCTAGATGCGTCGCCAGTTCATTGCAGACAAACAACCAAACAGTCTCACATTCACCCCATGGGTAATTTAGACTGAAATCTGTGTTATCCTGGGAAAGCTTATTCACAAATTTCCAACAATATAGAGGCAAAACAATTAATGGATGCCCTAATGGAATGACCAAATCAGTCACACTCAAAAGCATGTCAAAACATTTCTGGACACCTCCACATAAAAGTATGACTCCTAAGCTTTAGCATTTGTGCTGTTGATTTTGTGTTTGTTAGTTATCTGTAGAACTACAGTGTTTCCTTCTTCTATCACCCCTATTAGACAGTGTCAAAATCGAAATTCCAACATTTGGCCTCTGACTCTTCTTTTTCCTCATATGGCTCAGGCACTGAACGTGGAAGACAAAGACCAGGGAATTACATTTGATGAAGATAAACAATAATTCTGAATCCCATATTCTAATTGATGCCTTTTTAAAAACAATATGTTTTATTTTATTTTTCATAGGACAACAATACAGTTACGTTCAAACACTACAAGATGACATCCCAAAGACCTAATAGCAGAGACAACAGACAGAAAACACACGCTCACACAAAAAAAGATGGGTACAGACCAAAAAAAAAAAAGACTAAATGAACAGTATGAGGTACACGTCCTAGGTCCTACAAGCCCTGCTCCAGTACAAAGAGTTTAACCAATCTGATGGACTGGTAGGTTTTACATGTAGTGTATAAATGTTGCCATATCTTGTAGAACATTCTACTTCTTTTATTGCATCCAGTAGGTTGTTTTCTCCATTAGCAGACAACTTTTAACTTCATCTTACCACAAATTAATTGGAAGGGGGAAGGGTTTATTTTTCACTTCTTTAAATACATTTCTTAATGACTGTCAACAGGATATCTTTCAGTTTCTTAGCACACTTTGAGCAGTTTAACACAGTTTGAGTTTAGTTAGATTCACTAGTAGACAGACTTCAGGGTCCATTGATATTCAATAAAGTTTCACATACCCCACCCACCACCAAAAAAGTTTTAAGGAGCGTAGACGGATGATATACACAATGCACACCTGTCACAAAAACATGCTGACATCTGTACTTATGAGCCTAGACAGGTCGGTACTGGTTCTTGATTGCCATACCTATTTCAATTAGTGTTGTTTTGCCTGTTCATCTGTCAGGAAACCACAAACAAGTGCTGCACTGATTTTCTTTTACCTTGACAGAAAGGCAAAGAGGAACCCGTTAAACACTGGAACAAAACCAGCAAAATGGGCAAATCCTTGAATTCTGGACAATGGCGGCTCTTATTGAACTGCAGGACTGCAAGGTCTGGTCATTCCTAGTGTCCTTCTTGGTACACCTGCCAGACTTTTCATGATTATTCCACATAGATAGGCCAGTTGGCCTATCTAAGCAAGGCCTCTTATTTATATTCTGTGCTCTTCACATGTATAAGGCTGACACTGTTTTTTATCCCTCGTACTGCACTGATTTAAAAAATAAATACATGAATACATTTCTTTAGTCATATGCCGTTTGTATCTGAATCTTGTGCAACACCTTTCTTACTGGTGCTATATAGATTTCACTTCTTTCTAAATATGATCTCTATTTGGGCATTTGATGAGAAACTTCAAATGCCTCAATTTCAAACAGAAAATATTATGAAATTGCTTAATCTGACATTTTGAATTGACAGTTCATATTTTCTATTTTTCTTTTAGCAAAGCTGAATTTTTGTATCCAGTGAAAATACATTAATGGAAATATTAGCTTCTTTGGCTATCATACGCCCGTCGCTGTAATCCAAACACTGTCTCCACCAATAGCGACATATGACTACTATCACTATCACTGAAACACTAACATAAAAAACAGCATCCTGCTTTCTTCTCATTTGATTATATCCTTCTGTTCAAAGTATAAACTCAGAATACATATTGCTGATGCATTGTATACTTGACTGATTTAAAACATTTATAGACACTTATATATTTGGTATTGCTAATGCAAATGTATTGCTTATTTTATTCCTTATTTGTAGTCACATTGAGCACTAATAGTCAGTGTTGGTCTTGTTCCCTGATCACTGCAAACGGTCAGAGCGCCCCTTGTGAAAAAAAACACCATCAGGTCTCTGTAACCTGAAGACCACAAAGCATCATGGGTCAAGCCAAAAATGGGAATGAGCCTGACTCAGGCAAATTTTAAGCACGAACCGTAGTTTGTGTAGCAACCACATACATTCAAATGGCTGTGACACGCAGCAGGCGGGACATGTAGCCTTCACTCACATTAAGTACTGGAGTGTGCCAATCAGGGGTCTATTTTGGGCATGGGTAAGTGAGGTTGCATCATATTATGTGAAGGCCCAAGACGTGCACATGGACATCCCAATGCCAGCGCTCCAAATATGGCTCAGTAAGTGATACAAGTCAGGAATTAAATCACTATCCATGTTTCCCCACACATTGCCAATTATGTGCAATAAATCATTGAATAATCATCTGTTCTTACAATAACAATGTGATATGCATTCAACATCAATTCAAATACAAACACACAACTTTATAAACGCTGCTGTTATAGCCAATACACTTAGATATACATAGTATTAATACACTGTTAATATGGGGTATATTCATATTTTATATGTGTTCAATTTTTCGACTTTTACTTTTATCCTTCATTCTACTCTTATTTTCTGACCTAATGGGATTCTTATTAAATATTGTTTGCACTGACTGGAGCGGCACTGCTCATTTCATGGCACACACAATGACAATAAAGGCTTTTCTATTCTATACATTTGTTCTTGGTCTGAAGTTGCAACGCACAGCGGGTCCATAAATACACCTGCCGTGTGGTTCAACGCCTGTCCAACAGCCACAGATCGTTCCTGTCATATGTCCGTTGTGCTGTGTCTGTGTGGAGAACATGTGAGTGCATACCGAGTGTTTCCGCCACCTCCATGCTTGACACCTTCTCGGGAGAACCTTTAGACCGGGGGAACACAAAGCACGGGAAACTTTCATTAATATTTATTACACAAGGACGGATGGGTTGCCATACACCTGGGTGTTCACTGTCTACGCGTCACAAATTCGATATTATTCTTCCCCAACTCATGGCAAACAGTCAAAGTCGACTTGTTAAATAGTTAGTGGGAATGCGGTCGGGTTTGCTGTGGTTCAACTGAGCACGAGTTGGGCACAGGAAGGCTAACTTAGCTCCATTAGCAGGCTGGCTAGCGAGTTATGCTAACTTCCAGGAGGTGTCTGGCGTTCACGTACCGTCAGAGGCCGACATGTCCACGGTGCTGGTCTGAAGGAAGCTCGGCACAAACACCGGGGCGTTAACGTTCGGGACAAAAGGTTTGGCGTTAACGTTTAGGGCAGCGAAGGCGACCGGGAGTCCCGCCGCGGCAGCCGGGGCCTCGGCATCCTCCTCCAGCTCCCACGAATCCGGGGCTGTGTCTCTCGGGTCCATCGCTCCTTCTTGTTCCGACTTGACAAGCTTTTCTGCTTTCGGTAAAAGACGGAGGAGTTGTCCGGGTCCGTTAAAACGTGTTCCGTTGCTGGTAGGCTTTAGACTGTTAGCAACGCGTTTGATGAAGTTCCCATTGCTTTCTTAAGCCTTGCTCTTGCAAAGCATATGGATCGCGTAGCTGACGAGAAGTGGAAGGCAGCCGCGGCACTTCCGGTAACCGCCGCTAGAGGCCAGCAGCGGCCCGCCCGAGCGGAGCCTCGGACCTCGGACTGTCCAACTCTGCAGGACTTAATTCACCAGGGACAGAAAAAAATAAACGTTTCACTTATTTTTTTTTTTATTTGGTCTTTGTCACTGTACATGTTGTGTGTGTGTGTGTGTGTGTGTGTGTGTCATTGTAGGTTGGGAATTACATCTTATAGTGTATAAATGTAACTGTAATATTGTCTTGTGAAAAATCAATTACCAATATTTTGGCTGTTGTGACTTGTCAGGTAATGCAGTATGACATTCAGACGGACCATACTTTTTTCATTAGGCATTTTTCTTCCACCACTGGAATGAATTCACGAATATTTCTTTATTTTTTATGTTTTTTATTGTGTATGTTTAATACACATACACAACTGCAAAAATACCAGAACGTTGAACAGAGAATCTCTGAAACAATAGTGAATAAACAGGTTCAAATTACACCCTTAAACAGCTTTAAATAAAACAGAAAAGTGTGTGTGTCATCCTTTTCTTCACTCTTTGGCATCAGTGACTCCTCCGGCAGTGATGGCAAAAGTGGCCTCATTCTCAGGCATGTCAGGACTGGAGAAAAGAAGGAACAGACACATGAGTTGAGATGCACTGTAATAACACCACATACTGTAAGCTATGACAACAAAAGTCAGGCATGATACTCATTAATGTCAAACAATTAAAACTGTCATATAGAGAGCTGCGCTCAGCAATATCTAACAACAGGGTGTTATCATACTGCTGAAAAGCATCATGAAAACCAGATCACTGAAAGCCATTCAACCATTATATTTTGAAAATGCATATATCACCAAACTTCAAAAATGTGATTATCAACCACAAACTTCAAACTTCTTTTAAAAAGTAAGTGTAATATCAGCTATTTTATGTCTCAGTTTATCATTTACACATGTGCATTGAAACTTCGAGATCACAGTGGATTCATACATACATACAGGCGGAATATAGTTAAAATTGTACATAGTTCTGTTGGGATATTTCACGCTCTATAATTGTTCAGGTTATTCACCTTTTTTCCTGAAAAAATCTCAGGTAAATGTAAACATTAACAAATTAGGAAACGTAAACATTTATGTCATTTTGGTTTTTTCTTTTTTACAGTAAAACCATGAAAATCCTTTTACCTTTGTCAGTACAATGAAAGAGATGGACAAAAACACAGATTTTGGTTTTCATCATAGTATAGAAAACATACAAACAATTCTGGAATTGAATTTTTTCTAGTGTTAACACCTGAACCTTGCAGACACTTGATTTCCACTACTGACTGTGAAATTACCTGTCAAAGATCTTGGCAATTCTCATCTCTCCTCTACCTTTCCTCAGACTTATCCGTGTTGTCGAGGCATGTGCCAAGATGTGCCCCCCGATTGGCTTCTTAGGATCAGCTTGAAAACTAAGCAGAGGGATGACAATTAGAAAAAGAAGCACATTTCATCAACATCTATTGCAGCACATTTGAACAGTACGACAAATCAATTGTGGATTCAAATTGAAACTTCTCACGTCATTCCGGCACCAGGGTCAGCAGTCATTTGGTTGGTGACAAACACTGCCACATTGTACTCTGAATACAAACAAATGAGATCCGCAAAGATATATTATTTGTGGAATCCTACTTTGTTGGTGATGAATGTGTATTTTAGTTCAACTTAGAGGCAGAAGTCGAGGGAATTTCTTTACAATATTGTTACAATTTTTGTTTTTATTTATTTGTTATTTCTACATAATTAATAGAACATTTTTCAAAATCCATTTTACAAAGTGGTTTATGAAGATAAAATGAAACACATAAGTCATAAATGTTTAAAAAAAAAATCACCCAAGACGCAACTTGAAACAATTTTATGCAAATGAAATATTCGATAATACAAATGCAGAAGCCTGTATGTGTCACACCTTCAGAGATCTTCTGCAGCCTGGAGAGCATCTGAGCAAGTTTCTGCTGTCGCTCAGCCAGCTCACCTCGACCAGAGAAGTCCACTCGAAACAGAGCCATGATGGAGTCCACAATCTACCAGCAGAGAGGGAGACACAGAGGCGGCTATTGAACAATTAGTCAACATTTTGTTGCTTTTTGTTTTCTTTTGTACAGTAATTTGTTTCCAATACAAGCAGCACTATTCGTTCATTTTGCTGCCTGGTTCTTCTTAGGTTTTGAAGTAACTGTGTGTATAGATACATTGTATAGAAAATTCAAAGACCGCAAGGCACTGGAAATAGTTCAGGTATGTTTGCCTTTGCTAAAAGGTTGAATAATCTGAACAAAAAAATCTGTATAACATTTTTTAACATTGGACTTACTTTTCTCATTAAATTTTCTTACAACCCACCATATTCTTTTTTTTCTTGCATTTACCAATAATTTGAACACTCCTGCTTCCTCGTGGAATTTGGCTGCTACAAAGTCCAACAGCTCCATCTGGTGTTCACCTGGAGAGACAGCAGCTCGGCGTCAACGGCACACAAAGCCCTCTCACGTTACACAAAACAAATGTTGTTTTTTTAAGTGTTATCAGAGTTTTACGGCCAAAATTAATTTTGTGCTCGCACTGGTATAAGCCCGGGCATAAAGTACGTTGTCCAGCACAGCATCATGGTCTACATTGAACCTGTCAGCAATGTCTCTGAGTCTGTCTGGACGACTGGAATCAACATCACAGGTCAAGGACAATATGAGACAAAACAACAGAGATACAATATTCTGACTGTGTGTGGACTGTTATTGACCTCACATCCAAGTTTTCAACTTACACATATACATGATAGGGTATTACAGGTTACTGTGAGAGTCAGTAAATCTTTAGAGTAGGTCAATTGTTGTGCCGTTGTCCATTTTACGAGTAGGATACAAAGTGTTCTCTGTGTCGATGAAGATGACTTTCCCTCCTGAGTATCCATCCTCGCCCGGCAGTTGAGCAGTGACTGGAATACAAATATCAACACACAGTCCCATGTCAAAATTTTACACTTAACCAAACTTCCAACATTCCACAATTTTCTGTGGGTATTTCAGATAGCATTTTGGCATGACTATTCTGAATACCTAAGCATCATAATAAAGTATACTTGGTTTTATAAATTGTGAATTTTAAGTCAGAAATAGGGTCAAGAATGTTGAAAACACAAATATCCGTCATAATCCAAAAAACACTAAAATCCATCCTTTCCGTGTTGTTGTCATAGACAAGGCAAGTTCTGAGACGTAACTTTCAACACTCATAATCGTTTCTAAAAAAATGTGTCTACATTATTGTGTGTCTAGGCATTCAGAACAGAATAGAAACAAATGTCTCAGTTGTAATATAATACATCAACGAAGGAGAACCATCAGAGGATGGCATACTCCAAAATTCACTCGTATCTGATGATCCTGACTTCATTGCCAAGTGAAACAAACTGAAACAAAATTATGGCAAACAACTAACCACTCCCATTCACACCAATGGGTAATTTAGATTCACCAATAAACCTATTAGTGCATGTCTTTAGGTGGTGAGAGGAAGCTCAAACCAAATATTCATCAACAAATGTCACTCTTCATACCAAACTAACAAATTAATTAGTGATTATTAGTGGAAGAACCTTTGATAATGCTTTATACAATGTTATGATCTGATAAAACGGCTCAATACTCACCACAAAGTGTGTGAGACAGTTGGGTTTTTCCAGTGCGAAACTCTGCAAAATAATTTGTGTTTCATGAGACAAAGTTGGAACCTGGCTGATGTTTGATACATATAAGAAATTGATAGAACAGTTAAGAAAAGAAAATAATTTAGCCATGACAGATGCCATTGCAACAGATGTCTTCTCACCTCCAAAGGCCTCTGTGATGGCCATGCTTTCAACGCCTCCACCCAACAGTTTACTGCAGAGAGATCACCATGACAGTTACTCAGACACTGCACTTTAACCCTTTCATGAATAATGGTCACTACAGTGGAGCAGCTGTTTTAAAGTTGTTTTCTTTTATATACATACATAGCATACAACAATTTCTCCTGAGATTAGTAAATTACTGTAATTCTAATATGCAATACAATTTTCTGGAAGATATTTGGGGATTTTTTCATTTAACCTCAGGTTAAATTAATTTTGTTGTTAGTCATCACATGTAATAAAAAATAACCAGGACAATTTGTCTAAAATTGTGTACACTTGAATACAAACATAATCAAAGCATAACATTCCTGATGGTGAGAATAAAAGTGATCCACCAGGTCACGCTCATCGAGCCATATAGTTTTTTTATATTGGTTACAACTGAACAGCAATGTAACAAAATCCAAAAAACACTTAAACTATACATCAGGGACAATGCATGTTGCTTATTTTTTTATTTTTCTATAATTTGATCTGATATTGTAAAGAGTCATTCCTACGTTACACTTCTGTTAGACACCAAACAAAATGCATAAGTAATTGCACACTTTTTCCAAGGTGGAAAAAACTAAGAAAAGAAAAGTAACTCAACTAAGATAAGATTTACAGTGGAGACAAATAAAAACTTATCAAGACACCTACTACCTTGAAATGTAAGCGAATGTTGCTGCAAGGAAAGTCCAATTATCAGAACTAAATGATGCTATGTGTCAGTGTGTTCATCCATGTCTTACAGTTCGTGCTTTATCAGTAGTGTTTTATGAGTAGTGATTCTTTACTCAAACTCCTGGCTCCCAGTTGTGATGTGGAACACCTGCTTCCTCTTTGCACTGTACTCAAAGGCAGTCTGGAATCCCACATTCTAAAATGCAAAGAAATGTATTATCAATCAATCAATCAAATTTTATTTATATAGCCCTTAATCACTCGACAGGTCTCAAAGGGCTTCACACAATACTAAATAACGACATCCCCTGGTTAACCCCTGGTTATACATATAATCAAATGAAATTTATACATATAGTGCCAAATCATAAAAAGTTATCGAAGACAAAGAGAGGGAGCTGCTGCATATCCTGTACAAT
Organism: Gymnapogon annona; assembly: GCA_029814585.1. Lineage (NCBI taxonomy): Eukaryota > Metazoa > Chordata > Actinopteri > Kurtiformes > Apogonidae > Gymnapogon > Gymnapogon annona. Next base: position 3,739,867 of record JAPTHA010000012.1, on the reverse strand, counting down.
TAACAGTCCTGAGACCCAAGGCAACAAATTAAAGAATAACATAAAATTCATGGAATTAGAAATTGTCGTCTTACCAACATTTTGCCAGCAGCCTCCTTGATTTTTTCTACTTTTGCTTCTGAGAGGCCTTTGATGTTGCACAGGGCTTTACGTGTTGTCATTTGGATCCCCTTCACAGTGCAGATACCCACTGACTTCAGCTTTTTAATATCTGCCATGTTCTTTAATGACAACAGGACAGTGACATGAACGAGTGTCCATTAACCTGATGTGATGTTTCAGGTCACTGTTTACTTACAATCCCATGTTTTTGAAGGAGGTCAATGTCTTGGAAAAACGACTCCTGTCAGATGGAGAAAAAAGGAAAATGTACTTGACAGTGTCTGAGAAGACATGAAGAGCAAAACATCTTAAATGAAGGGCTTTAAAATCTAATCCATATTACTAGTCAAGTAAATTTACTTTTTTGGCTTCTTTGTACAATCTTTCCAACTTCCACTCCAATCAAACATCTAGCTAGCGACAAGTAGATGATGTCTTACGTCATCATCCTGGTAGCCACTACAATCTTCAACAACTTGATCCTCTGAAACTTTCATTTTGAATCCTGGTTACTGAAAATGAAAGGAAGAGTCTCAAAGGATTACTTTTCCATTTTTAAGGCTGTCAATGACAAAGCACTAGTCAGCTAATGTTGGCTAACTTGTACAAGCTAGCATAATGATAACCTTTGCCTTTACCTTTGCCTATTGATACACTTTCCCTGTTTAACTTTATATTGCTGACAAAAAAAAGTATGAGTAATTATGGTAAAATTACTTAAGTGAGCACAATGACTAACACACTTAACAATGTCTTTATTATTAAATGGTTAGGGCCATTGGCGGGAATTCGTCACCTAAAGTGTTGCGTTTAGGGACAGTCAGAAATTCAATCAACCGTTTACTCCAGTCACACAAAGTCGCATTAATTTGTCTGCGTCACTATCAAACTCGATATTAACGTCACAAGTGACACACCTATGCTTACAGATATACTGGATGTAATGGTTAGGGTCAGGGTTAGACATCGGGCTTTAACAATTGCCACTGTCAGAGCTCTCCAGACGGGCCTTAAAGAGGCGGACTCGCACTTGTGTTACAGCGACACCCTGTGGTTGACAGACAGATGTTAACTCTACTGTCTCATTTTTTTTAATAACCAGAACGCCTGACAGACTGATGAACAGCCTATTACTTTATCTAAGTTTATATTTTATCTACATATTTTTATATTATATTTTGGTTCTTTTAACCCACATCAGCGTATTTCTTTGTTTATGATGAACAGAATAAGTAAAAACATTATGCCAAAAACAAAACAAAATAAATGTTGCTTTTTTAAAATTAAGGATTACATGCTTGTTGCACAGACCAATTCTTAACAGAAAAGAGAACAGTCATTTTAATTTCCAGAAATACTTTATACTGGTCATGCTGGTTACTCGTTTCATGTGTGTGTTTTAAGTGTGGAAAGGATGGATTCACTGAACTGCAAACCAAATCTACACACGGCCACAGGGACAAATAAAGTAACCCAAACCTGAACCTGGTCATTCACACAATTTGGCTACATTTATGAACCAGTTTGAGTGATGTGTGTGTTTCTTTCTAATTATTTTATAAGTCTTTAGTTTACTGTGACAGTGAAGGGCACTAAAATGGCATGTGACATTTAACATATGGTTACAGTGAACAAGTCCACAGTGAGCATTCAAGTGTTATTTTCCCTGATCCTACCTTGATGCATCTGTACGTCTGAATGTACAGTACATCTGAAAAAATCCAGAGCGGTGACTGATATTATTCAAGATTGGAGCCTTTTGTAAAATCTTTGTTGAACCTGGACCTAAGAGTCCATGTTATTATACATATATGTATAAATTATATTCATTATTATAACTATTATTAGGAGTAGTAGTAGTGGTGTTGTTATTATTATTATTATTAATAATAATAATTCTCTGCTCGACTTCTTGGCTATTTGATAACATTACATGTCTGTCATCCTCCTTTGATGAGTGACAGGTCTGCCTGCCTTCCTCCGATATAAAAACGTAGTTACACAACTGTAGAAAAATCTCTGTCTTTCACAACCCTCTCTGCTATCAGGGCCTCCTCCACCCTGTACCACATCAGAGCTCTAGCATGCGGCCACAAAATGTATTAGATGTGCTTCTTTAAGCACTGGCCCAAATAAATGCAATGAACAGAAATGAATTGTACTTTTCATAGTTTTCGCACACAATGACAGACCAACGGATGACACTGGGATAACTGGTGGGACCCTTGAATTTCTTTGAGCGACTTCTTTTAACTTCAAAAATTGAGTTAATTCATACACACCGCACGTTCAGTCACCTCTAACTGTTCTCTGTTTTACCCCTCCCTGTTCATTCTACAGAACAGGAGGAAGCGTTTTTATAGTTTATATACTTTTATAGAGGACATTTCAATCAAGACAAGAGTCGAATTCAAAGTGGAGCATATGTACAATAACAAAAACAAAGAAATTCAACAAAAGTTAGGTATAAAACAAGTATAATATATCACACACACAAACAACGGAACAAGAATAATAGGTTAAAGCAACAAACGTTACTTAATTTCCTTCAGTAATTTTCTAGCCTATTTATTCGACTTAGATTTTTACAGGGTTGAAAAGAACAATTTGAAATCGTTTATAAAGCAATTAAAGGAGGGTTTCAAATGTTTCCATTTACTACAATGAAAATAGATATTTACACAGGAAGTGTTAAATGTTGTTGATGAAACAGCAGATCTGCATCCTCTCAAACTGCAGCATTTCCTACCCGTGGACTGGACACAGTGGCCTCATTGACCTCCAGCTCCCGACACTCAGGAACATGTTTATCATGGTCCCTTTATCCCATGATTTCCCTTTGGTCTACCCTTATGCTCACACATATATGCATGTCATTACACTACGCCTCAACCCATTGATCAGCCGATCCCTCTGGACATGGATCGTGGGTTTCCTGATGCCTTTCATCATCATGCTGCTAGCCCTGCTCCTCACCCTGTAGATCCTCCAGAAGATCAACCAGCTATAATGGAGCTACTGCAGATGACTGAAGTAGTGAGGTAATGAGCGGAAGTTGAAGACCACCAATTAGAAATGGATGCGATCAGCAGCTATGTCACTGACGTTGCCTCTGACAGCTCTGCGCCAGAAGACACCGTATCTCCCTCAACATCTGGCCTGGGCTCTACTAGAAGATGCAACAGTTATGACAATGATAACGAGGCGGTTTCTTCTAAGAGGTGTCCCGATGCCAGTGATTCAGACTGACTTTAATTCAACCTCCACCTTATATCTACACATTTATATTTTTAAAAATGTAATAAAATGCAAAGGATAATGCAGGTTTGGATGATGAATGAATGATAATTCATTCTTTCTAAGACAAGTCACCAGTTCATCACAGGGTCATCATTCACACACCAGTGCAGGGACACTGGAGGCAAGGTGGGTGAAATGTCTTGCTCAAGGACACAATGGCACATGATCGGGAGAGAGCGGGAATTAAACCGCCAACACTTCGGTTGCCAGACAACCTGCTTTACCACCCGAGCCAAGGCCGCCCCCTAAAATTTCATTGATAAAATTTGATTTTCTATCCAGTGGTCTGCTGGGGGGGTGGATGCACAGACCGGAAGAGGATCGTTGAGCAACTTTATCGACATCAGGGACAGGAAGAGGATCGACAAACTGGTGCGGAGGTCTAGCTCTGTACTGGGATGTCCTCTGGAGTCTGTGGTGGTGGTGGGTGAGAGGAGGATGTTGGCAAAGCTGACATCCATCATGGACATCCCCCATCACCCCCTGCATGAGGCCATGGGTGCTCGTATGCATGGTGTATGTCTACGTGTGTGTGGATGCGTGAGTATGCACACATGTATGTACAGGTATGTATATATGTGTGTATGTATGTAGGAATGTACATGTATGGATGTATCTATATATGCTTTGCTTATGCATGCCTGCTTATGTATTTATCGACATGCCACAACACATCCACAAATGCATACTGTGTATGTGGTACAGGAATTCAACTGATGTCAACTAATGATTTCTACTCTGTGTATTTGGCTGTTGTATTTGGCGCCCCATCCCATCTCCTTCCGCCTGCAACAGCAACTTTCCGCAACAGTAGCAAGCTCTTTTATTGCCTTCCATTGGGCCTGCCCTGCGATCCCAACCTCCTTCACGACCCTTGAGGTGGAACTATTTTATTGTTTATAAAAATCACAACTTATTTCAAAGACAAACGTACAACCAGTAGACTGAGTGTTAACACATGGATTGTTATTACATTTGATGTTTTTATTGTCCACTCGACATTAGAAGACAGTGATTAGACAGTGTCAAATTGATAACAGGGAAAAATAACAAAACAGACATTTGCATGTTTAATAGAAACATTGAGCATCATCCTTCTATACCTAAAGCAAACCTCTTACTGCCTTTGACAAATGATGTGTTTACAGGCTTAGATGAAGAGTTTTGGGAATTTCAGATACTATTTAAGGTGTGAGGTGGAGTGCTGCGGTTTAAAAGCAGAAAATGAAGAGTGGTGTAAAGGCATTATACTTCTATGATATAAAACGTAGTACTATAGTGAAATGACAGAAATGTATCAGATAGAAAACTCAATGTTGCAGAGGCCAGTCTGTGTTCAACATTCCAAACATTTACTATTGTCTACGGTATGTCCTGTCTTTACGTCTTTCAAATGTTCTATTAACCTGACACTCTGACCACAGATAGAAACAAAAAGCACAAGGTGGATGAAATGTGAAGCATTTTCTTCAGATTGCGACATCAACGTGTAACTGTACCTCAGGCTTTCATTCTTTTAGTTTAACCACTTGTCTCTGCTGGAGAGCAAAGAACACAATATTTACGGGATTTTCTAAAAAAAAAAAAAAAAAAAAAAAAAAAAAAAAAAAGACAGACAAAGATAAAGACCGTCTCTGTGTGATGTTGAAGTAAGGAGAGATAGTGAGAGAGAAGTGTTCGACCCATTTTGCATCCTCTTCTGATCGGATTGGCCAAACCCCAGAACAGTGGAGACGACCCAAGGCTTTGCTGTTGCTCCTCTAAACGACTTTCTCCAGTCTCTCTGTCTCTCCTTGGGACCATCCCCGCTGTATAGTTAGCAGCAGATCTCCTGTGGGCGTCTTTTCACCTCCTCAGATCTTACCCGGTGCTGGAGGCATCATGCCCGGCATCCCGCCAGACATCCCTGTGTTTGGCCCTAGTAGGATCTAGAAAGAGGAACGACACAGTACATTTTCTTTGAGCTGCTGTGTCTACAAGTTGGACTGTGTCTCGGGTGCCTTTACTACACTCCTCACCTGTCTCTGCTGTTGTAATTGCTGCTGCTCCAGCTGTAACCGCTCCGTCTCAAACACAACCGGCAATACCAGAATCATGAAGGAGGTAGTGCCCACCCAAAGCGCAGAGCGGGAAAAACTGAAACAAAGAGTGGATCATTTAAAGATTCTATTGGGGGTTTTGGCAGTAATACCATGTAGTAGACTGCAGTGTTAAATCACACTTTGACAGTGTGAATACCTGACAGAAAATGACATTGAAATGTACTAAACTGTGATTAAAATTATTAACTGGATATGAAATTACCTCTATGAGGATGACATTTTAAACATTACGCATAGACCTACAATACAATGTTTAAACAAGTGAAAAAGTGGAGATTAATCATAACCTACAGAACACCCTGTCCTCCTGCTTACTAATACAAAACCTGTACAGCGTGAAGATAGGACTACTAATGTGAGACATGAGGAGCTTCAAAATGGATGACTGAAGGTACAGACGTTGGTACAAAGGGAGAAGAGCATAGCCTTAAGAGGGTCAGGTGATACTGGTCTGGGGATCAGAGCAGTCCTGGATCCATAGGATGACTGTCCTGCCCATGAATACACTGCCGACCCAAGGATTACTTTTAAGACTTAACTTTTTAAAATACTTACTAAATACTAAAAATTTCAGAAAAAGACATAGAACATGTGTAAAATTTATAAAGAATCAGTTGCATAGTGTCTGAGAAATTGGTTAGACAAAAATCTCAAACAGAATTCCTGGTACATTATACCCCTGCCTGCACCGCAGGGCAAGTGTATAATCAAAATGCACATGTGACTTATGCATATAGAGTCAAAGGCTGCCATTGGCAATCTATGAGTAGATGACTAAGACACCCTATAAGAAATGAAGCATTAATGTGATAAGACAAATAGACATACCTATAAAACTTCTTTACCAGTGAGACAGAGCATTGTGCAGACACCTCTGCAGCACTGCGCACTGTGTCAGGGAACATCTCAGTCAAACCCCATAACCTCTCCATCAGCGTCTCATCCAGCTTAAGGAGAAAAACAACAATAGCACATTTTACTTAATCAAAACACTGCAAACATGCAATCAACCACAGTATACTATGAATACAATCATACAATAAAGCTCAAATTCACCAGAAAAAGTTCAATCATAAAGGTGTTAGATACATCTGAAATGTGATATTACAAGGGAAAGTAATATTACCTTACACTTGTTCATACATTTTTGATCCTCAGAGGTAACAATGATGTAGACAAAGTTGCTCAACAATATAAAGTAGATAGGAGTAGGCCTTGGCTTTAAAGTAGTTTTAGATGTTCAGCCTCTTCTCATCACGAGTGATATATACTGTACTAAAAATTACCTTAGGAAACATCAACAGCAGCATACACATTAATTCAACCCATAAACCTAATATACACCCAGATGAAACCATATAACTCTACGTATTATTTCTCACACTAAAAGTTCTGTGTAAATAAAAGCTCTTCTGCAGAATTTGATATTTCGTATCATTTTTCGTAGTCATGTTAGTGCTTTATCATAACGATGTCGATACCTATACTTTACCATCATAACCCCAAACGCAGATACAATTAAAGGCTTAATTACTCTACAGTTCCTGGTTACATTGTGATTAAGATGAATGTTTAGACTACTGTGGCCTTTGCTGAAACGACAAACATACTGGTGCAAAGGTTGGTAGATGTCAATAACCATTGAACCATTGGATTGACTGGTAATACAAATTTGCCAACAAATATTAAATTAAATTAAAATTGCCAACAAAGGTTTTGGTTAGACAGTGATGAATCTTGGTTCACTTATTGTAAGGATGTTTGCCTCGGAGAAGTACAGTGTTAACTACTATTAGCTTAGAGAGCAATTAGCCGCTTAGCTAGCCATGGGGAAATATTTTAACGAGGAGGGGGACAGACAGAAGCAAAGTACGAATGTGTTTCATTTTAATTCCCTGGAGCGTTTGGAAGCATATTCACCCACATCTTCGTCTTCGTCGTCGTCAATCTCGTCCTCGGGGGGCCGGGTAGACACCGGGCCCGCACCTGGGGAGAGCTCCTCGATTCCGGCCATGTTTTCCTATCAGTCCGCTCCTCTACCACGGGGCTGGATAAACTGTGCTAACGGCACTCGGACAAGCCAGTAAACACGCAAGCTGTATGTGCAGTGTTGCTGTGACTATTATTTTCCACGAGCTGACATTAAAACGAACACTGCCGAGCGTGTATCGGTCGGTTCCGAGGTCACACCGTGGAAAACGTGAGGCTCAGGGTCGGATGACGGAGGTGCCGGAGGTTATTCTAGACTGAAGCGTAAATAAATACCGCCCCCTATCGGACAGGCTGTATTAGACACAGAGTGCTGACATAACACATTCAAATGGAGAAACAGGACGTAACTTTAAAACATAGCAGAACTATTCAGATCTTTTTTTTAAGTACAAGTACAAAGACCACACTATAAAGCTAAAAACACGTGCCTTCAAAAACTCAGGCAAAATCATGTAAAATTGTCAGTAGCTACATACAGTACAGACATAACACATTTGTACACACTATGATGATGATTTCTTTCGGCTTCTTCCCTTCCGGGGTCGACACAGCGAATCCACTATACAATAACATCATAAGAATGACGCTTTTCGCAGGACAGGAAGGGGATTACAGATTGTAATCTGAAAAATATATAGATGGTATTATAATCAGACAAACGCAACAAAAGAGGAAGGACACGATTTGCCCCTAAAATAAGTAATATCATATGAGTAGAATAAAGTAGCATGAAAATTTGCTAAGTATTCAGCATATAGGAAAAAAATGTCTGAGACTCGGAAATTTCTACCATCTTCAGTTCTCAAAAATAAATCAAACAAACAAATAGCGATGGATAAATAAATATAGAACATCTATTACACGTTACTGCATACAAAATGATTCCAACTGCCTATGACTATGTCTATGTCATAGCTCTATTAAAAACAGACAAATCCTTGAAGACAGCCCGTTGACCTGTATGTGACCCCGTTAAAGTTGTTACATACCCTATAGGTCAAGGTCAAGTTTACATGTATTTATATACTACATTTACAAGAATGCAATGTGCCTGAAGTGCTGTAAAAAGATATAGGTAAAAAACTGGTGAATATAAATATGTTTAGCACTTCTCGTAAATCTCCAAATCATAACCAGTATTACTAAACAGAGTGATTGTAGTGAGACTAAAAACAAAGTTCTGGCTTGTTTTTAATCCCTGTTTTCCAGTGAAATGTTGTTGCTGGGAAAAGGCGCAGGGCGGAGGGTGGTGGTGGTGGCGGGCTGGTCATGGAAAAGTTCTGGGAAGCAGGGATTCCTTGTTTACATCCTCCAGGAGTACGCGGCGGGGGCGGGGTTAGCTCCGCCCTCATTCTTTGGACCTGACGTCATTGTCGCTTGTGTTTTTTATGAATGAAAGAATCCAACCTCAGAGAACAGCAGAGTAATTCCGGGAAAAGGCGGACTGACATTTTGTCGCTCGACTCGTTCCGATCCAGCAGGTAAAAGCAAATATTTTATTTATTGTATCAAATACTGAAATGTTTTCCCAGAGGTCGCTACTAGCAGCTGAATACAGCGCTGGTATCCGTCAGGTCTTACCAACCAACCAAGGACAAATGAGCAGGCAGCTGTTTGCCTTAATCTCTTTAGCTAGTCAGAAGCCGTTGATGCTAAAGTTGCTAACAGTTGCTAGCATGTTTAAGGTACAGCAAACTGTTCGGTTTCTGTCTGCTCTTATTCTTGCTTTTAACCCCGATCAGTTGACAGCCAGACGCGCCTCATTTCCTGTTAAGTGCCCACGTATTAACATTTTAAAGGGGCTATTTCAAGTGTAAATGGATGTCGAGGACACATGATCGCTGTTTACAAAAGCAGCAGCGGCGCCTTTGTCCCAAACTGGTCAGCTCTTCTTCCTACACGGGTCAGAGAGGCTTGTAATTGGGGGTATAAATAACATTTACGTATCTGCATTGTGTGTTTAATGTTCTGTAGTCATTTAAAAACAATTACACGGTGTTTTGGCCATTAAACGTCGTTAGTTCAGACCGAATTCGTCCGTGTTGCGTTCACTTGTTGCATTCCTCTCCGAGTGTCTAACCGAAAACGTCCTGGGAGCTGATATTTATGGTACGGTATAACGGTGGATATCCCGTTGAACAGCAGAAAGACATGGCGGCTGCTCTTTTTCTTGGATTTCGGGCTGACTCGGGCGGTATTGGCGAAGCAGTGGAGCGAACAGTTTATTGCTGAATCACCCTGACTTTACGAAACCGCGGTCTCATCGGTTTACGTGCAAGAGGCCGCCGGCTGGTTGGACAGCTACTGTTGCACTAACCCTCCACAACCCACGCGTTTCGGGAAATGCAGTTAAGGGTCAGCAAACTACAGGCCACGTGAACAGGTGCTTTATTTAAAGAGGGAACGCTTTTATCCAGTAGGCCACTGTGTGTGTACGGCTAAGAGCTAAATGTTGGTGTTGTGTAAGGCAAAGTTTCTACTTTTATACAAGCAGTTCACAATGTGTTTAGGCAAATGTGACCTAGAGAGGAGCTGGAGTGTTGAAATCCCTAGACTGACATTTCATCACCTATTGATCTTATTGTATTTCTGTCACTTGATTCTTTTACAGTTGATCTCTCTTATTGTCTGCTTATCGGTCATGCCTGAGTCATTCAGACCTCCACTAAGGAATATGAAAGGTGCTAATAACATGGAATATCTTTGGTCAACCCATCAATAACTTGTCCTTGGTGCTCAAAGTCTTCAGTTTGTTCACATACTTTATGTTCATAATGTAATTTTTTTTTACACCTCTGACTGACCACAAAAAGCCTTTTGCTTATAGATTGTGAAACGGGTTGCAATCTTGTTGCAATCAGCAGATGCAGTCCAAATCACAACGAAACATCATATTTTCTCACAACAAATACGGCATTAAAAAACAAAGAAAGCATTCTGTGGTTTTGGAAGATAATAAAAAAGAGGTGGTATATAAATGCACCCTGAAACTCAACACATACTGTAACCAAGAAGTGGTAAAGTTCAGCAATGTTATGACCTTGCCTAATTCAGCCTGTTTCTCAAAGATGCAAAATGATAGTGCAACAAACAATTTGGCTCATGTGGTAAGTGGTCAATGCTGACACCGACCCATTTTTATTTCACAGTTCTCGGTAATGGATAAGAAGAATGTCTAGTGTTGAGATATGTATAGCAGACACATGTCTGCCTCGTAGTGATGTGGGAAAACATCCATTGAGAGGTTTGATGATGTCATGTTGTTGCTGTTAATTAAACAGGAAAGTTGAACTTGTTTGTTGGGTCAGAGCAGTGTAAGCAAATGTTCAGATCAAGGCACAAAAAACAGCCTCCAGATGAAATGCAGAGTCATTTTTTTTCTCTGTGAAGTGCACAGCCAAATCGAGTAAGGAATGAGTAGGAGAAAAACAGCAGTTTATCTTGGCCTGCTTTGATGCTGGAGTTTAAATCCTTGTGACAATATTTGTGAGCTGACCTTAACAGGAGCTGAGGGACCCACCCCACTCCTGCAGCTTATACAGTGTTTGCCGCGAAGAATGGGAGAAAAATTCCAAATACAGTAGTGTTAAGGAGCCACATTCTTTAACAAACACTCTTAATGGTGTTAGTACAGTATGTTGCAGCCAGCTGCTATTTATAAATGTGCAAACATACCCATTCATGGAGTTTTACTTCACAGCTTCTAATAAAATATCACAAATGAGCGGCAATTTCTTTACTTTGTTAGTAAGGTTTGTGCAATAGTATTCAGCTGCCTTTGGCTTTGTTGTTTTTACAGGGTTATACTGGCATACTGTACATATTTATTTAAGATTCAACATGGAATCTGTGTGGTATTAAAAATACGCAAGGATCTTTACAAAATGGCCTGTACAGTTGGATGTCAGTTCCCATGTAAAACTATCACTAACAATGACAAACATTTGACGTATTAAATGAAACTTGGCGTAAAACACCAAACGATTATTGTGAAAAATAGTCACACAACTTCTCTTCATACAGAGACCGAGAAATCTATTTGTGGCCACTGTTTCACTTCTGATTTTAGGACAATGGTTGTAGTTTATTGTAGTTTTACTTGTATAAGGGGTATCAATGTATTTACAAAGGATACAGGGAGGGATGACACTTCATCTGCCTGTCTTATCACCCTAATGCACCCATCATCTAGAACAGGGTCAATCAGTCCAGTATTTAGGCCGTCTATCAAACTTATGGTTGTTTAAGAAATAAAAAGCTACTCACTGCATCAGTTAGTGTTAAGATATTCATCTGTATTTGAATTATCCAGTGGAAGGAGCTGAAGTATTCGATCTTGCTTGTCTGTTGTAATGCAGTGATTGTCAGTGTGTCTCCAGTGTGGCCCTTTAGAATTGCACCTATTCTTGTTTTCTGGTGTTTGAAGATGCATGTCAAATATAGAATCTATTATTGATAAGAAGAACTGTATGCTCTGTTAAACTGCAGAGGAATGCAACTAAAGGATCTTTAGCCATAGAGAATTCTATTTATTTTGAGTTAATATTGGCATTTTTTCTTGCATAAAGATTTTGTGTAGGCACTCGTTTTGCAGCTGTATATTCTCTAACCATGCCTTTTTATTAGAAGTCTGTTTCCATAAGGTGGTTGAGTAAGTAACAGCTGAGCATTTAGTTACTTTTACATAGGCTGGGGGGATGTGGACTACTCTCCCTTTTATTTTCTGTAGAAATTGTATTGTTGTTGTGTTTTTTGCCCCGGCCCTTGTTTTACTGGTTTCTAAATGTTAGTTTCATTTGCAGAGTCACTTTTTAAGACTTAAATATGATATGCCTGCCCTCATTTTTCCTTTTTTTTTACAATGGAGCCTTTGAACCGTTGGTGTGGCATTGACAAGAGGAAGTGTTTAGGGAATTGGTTAGGACACCTGCTTTAAGCAACTAGAGGGTAGACACATGATAACTTCCTCCTCATTCCAAAGAACAGACAAAAGGCACAACCCTCTTCTTCCTTTCGTATATGACCACAGAGTTTAATGAGAGAGAGCGTTTTGGAGAAGCATGAAAGATCTGTGGCTTCTCCTTTTCTTTATCGTGCATGACTGGCTGTCTTGTGAGTGAGTGGTTAAAATGTCAGGCCAGGAACAGACTGTAAATGGCAGCGCAATGTCCTTAGTTGACTATGTTAAAATACCCTTTTTTTTAAATGTCTATTTTTTTGTCTCCTCTTTTTTCTTTGTCTTCAGAGAGTTTTTGTCTTTGTGGACTGGGTCTCAGAGGAAGAAAACCGAAAACGGTCGGATCATGACGACAGAAAGAAATAGCAAAGCCCTCAAGGTAATGCATTCAGAAATAAGACCTAGTTTTATTATTTCAAGAAAGGGGCTATTTATGTCCTTGGGCTCAATTTAGGAGTTCGGGAGACATTTGTTTTCTATTTCCAGCATTTCCACAGGTTCAAGATTACCCTACAAAAGTCTAAATGTAAAATATATAACATATAGCCATAGTAGATTATTGGAGCTGTATTCACCACAACCACCGATGACAAGCCTATAGTAACATTTTGTGTTTTTTTTTATACCCAGTGCACAGGAGTGACAAAGTGCTGTGCAGAAGGGCAGGGGAATTAGTAAGCACCACCTACTCGATCACTTGTTAAACTGTACTTCAGTGTAATTAGTAGTCAGCCTTGTTTAGACCTGGCATCGAATGTGTTGAGTATCTGTATTCTCTGCACAGCGTCAAACTAGAATGTCTCTTGGGTCTGATGAAGGATTAAATTCTCAGCTGGCTTCATACATGGTGACAAGTTCTAAAGATGTCTGGAAAATGAAAGGGTGAATTATGAGTGTGTCATATGTGTAGAGCTGCCTAAGCTCACTGGCATGCCGTCCATTGTACTACCCAGGTGATTGGAATAGAAAGGCTATATAGTTTAGTAAAACTGAATTATGTCAAGTAAGAGAACCAATAAAATCATATCCTTTACATAAAAACAGTGGAATTCTGTTATAGCAAGTTGCTCTGAGAGTCTGACGTTGGATGTAAAAATTTATAATCCTTCAAAAATAAAATGATGAGTATACGCAAACCCAATTGGCCTGACTTGGGAGGAGGGTCTCTGATGACTCCCACTGAGGAGGCTCTGGACAACACATCCCTGATAAAAATAGAAACCCACTTAAGATCGAACAAGAGTTAAGAAACCACCGTCTCATAAAGACCAAAACTCTTTACTCGTCACAGTTTTGATCAGAGGACATTTTTACATGATGATGAGGATTTCTTTCAGCTTTTTCCCTTCCAGGGTAGCCACAGTGAATCTACGTCGCATATTTAATTTGACAAGGGGTTTTACGTCGAATGCCCTTCCTGACACAACCCACTGGATGCTCATCTCAGGGATTGAACCCAGGTCCCCTATGCCCCAGCCCAGTGCCTTACCAACTGAGCTATTCAGCTGTATCAATATATCTGCAAATAATACAGGAGGAGATGATGCAATGTCAGGGAGAAAGGGTACTGTAATTTAATGACAGAAAAAAGCATTCTGTATCTAAGTCAAAAGGGTTACCAAAATTAGACTTTTAATTATATTCTCAGTATTTCTTTTAACAGAAGGGTCTTAATCAAAATTAGGTTTATGATCAGATAGATTTCAGAGCATGAGGAGAGAAAACATAACCTGAAGTAACTGTAAAAGAACAATAATTGAAATCAAATACATTTTTTGTGGAATGAAGGGAAAGTACAGAAATATGTTGGAATGTGTCTTTAATCCAAGCCGTTAAACCTGCAGAATTGTACGCATATGTCTTCTGAGGGTGTCTGTGGTCATGAATGACCTGGAAAAATCATGGAATTTCAAATGGTATCAATGTCCAGGCCTGGGAGCATCATAGATTTAGGTGGAATTATGCAAAGTTTTGAAGAAGTCATTACATTTAACTTAGTTAATGACATTCCAAAATGAGAAAAGTGAGGTTTGGAAAAGGACATTTGTTCTGTAACGGTGATGAAACAGATATGTTGTACATTTCCTCTGTCCTTTGGTAAAGGTTTTTGGTCGTACAATATTTATTCGAAACTGATTTCCTTAAACATTGACTGAATTATGAGGGGTGTCATTTTTCTGAAGCTGCTTTGAATGAAGGGAGAAAGGCTCCGAAATCAGACGTCCAACCTATGAGCACAGATTTAGACAGTGCTGAAATGTGAATAAATGGATTTACTCTGTAACTGATGTCAAGACTCTGAGTCTTTATGTAAATGTTACATGATGGAATACGTCTTAGACTACATTGAGAATAGTTTTTAAAAAGGTGTCTTTGTTACTCAAGGAATGAAAACAAATCAAAGTTTATTTATATAGCGCCAGCTCATAACAGCAGTTATCTCACAGCACTTTACATACAGAGTTGGCCAAAGCAGACTCTTGCTTTAGTTGTAACAAAAACCCGAGTTTTTCTCGCCACAAACACATTGGTGACAGTGGCGAGAAAAACTTCGTTTAACAGACAGAAACCTGGAGCAGACACCGACTCCTGGAGGATGGACGTCTGCCTAGACCAGCCGGGGTTAAAAGGACAGGGAAAAGTAAGAGAAAGAGAGGGATGAGAAGGGGGAGATGGAGGAAAACACTTGGAGCAACCACAGAAATGATCTTGGTGACCCTTGAAAAATGTGAGCCCTTTCCTCTTGTCTTCATGTCTTCACTCACACCAGTCTCCTCTGCCGTCCCTCAGGTGAAGCAGGAGTGTGGCGAGAACATGCCCATCCTGTCCGACAGTGAGCTCATGTCCCTTTCAGTGCGGGAGCTGAATCTGCACCTGCGTGGTTTGTCCCGAGAGGAGATCCAGAAGCTGAAGCAGCGCCGGCGCACCTTGAAGAACCGGGGCTATGCTGCCAGCTGCCGGGTGAAGCGGGTGTCCCAGCGTGAAGCCCTGGAGCAGCAGAAGCAGGAGCTGCAGAGAGAGGTGGAGCGGCTAGGAGCTGAGAACGCCGGCATGAGGAAAGAGCTGGAGGGCCTTGGTGCCCGCCTCGCCGCCCTCCAGAGGTTCGCCAGAGGTTTAGAAGCCGGAGGAGGCAACGTGTTGGCCACAGCCCCGCGTCTCAACACTGCCTCAGTCATCACCATCGTTAAGAGTCCGCCTCAGCCACCGACAAAGAGAGAGCATGAGCGGTCCTAGAAGAGGGACTTATGGGAACCAGACTGGTGGGAGGGGCGCACAACCTACAATGCAAACACGTGTACACACACACACACCCACACCTTGCAGTCTTACTATTTTACACACACCCAGTCCGGAGAATAGCAACACCATGTTAGTAGGAAAATGTGAAGCAGTGCATTATTGTTGGATCTACTCTCTGGGCAGAGTGTGTGTGTCCACATGTCACCAACTTCAACACCCGCTGTGTCTAGTTCAGGGACGGGTTAACGCGCCCTCCGTGGAGTTCTGTCTGTAGGAGTCTTCAGATTATGATGCTTTTCCACCACGTGTTTCCAGCTCCACTGCAAGGCTGAGAGGAAAAAACACGCAGATCCTAGACTGTAGTCTACTGGACAGAAAGACCAACTAATACTGAAGAAAGGTCTGCTCATGAGTCTCCTGGAGCTCCATGTTTTTAAAGCAGTCTGTCGACTGGGGGGGCACTCATACTCCATGCAGATTTTGCGCTGTATCCCACTTGTTTGACTCAACCATTGTCACCTTGTTTTGTTTTTTTCCATCAGTTTAAAGCTGTGGACGTTACCTGTTCCCTTTGCCATCACCTCCAACCATGTCGGACATGAGCTGGTGTGATACAACAAACCCTCAAGAGCTCATTAGCTTTATTTATCATATTATACCACATGGAAACAAACGAGAAGTGGACGATGGTCTGCTCAGCCACAATGTCCTCCTATGTTCCTTTCCTGAAGTTGGCGACTGGGGATCGTACGACCACAAGTGCAGTTGAATCTGTACCACAGGGTGGAAAAGCAGCATCAGCGACTTTATGACACACATTTCTAGATGTTCAAATTAGCAATTTCATCCTGAACGAGTTCAGCTTTTCAATGTGAACGAGACGAAGAGTAGCGACGCACTCAGAAAATCTGCAACTGGCTAAGCACGCACATACACACAGTGGCAGGAAGGAGAAGGTGAACCCACTGGAATTTGGTAGTTTTTAAAAAGTAAAGACGCCTAACACCACACAGACGGTTGTAGTCTTCCATGTCTTTGTAGAACACTTTTTAGACATCACAGTGGTGCCGAAATCTTAAGTGAACCCATTAACGGTGGCAGTGCTGTGAGTGTTTAATAGGTGTGTTCAATAAAGACCTGAAACACAGTTGTTTGGTGTTACGTTGAGAACAATGCGTTGCTCTCGTCTTGTGACTTGGATTCAGATCAGGTTTTATGACCAAATCACGTTGAAAACATCCAAGTTTCAAAGGGCTTCCACACTTTCTCTTGGCACCGTACATGCAAAAAAATAAAAAAACAAACAAACGCAAGCCTCACACTGACCACGTGAACTGAACTGAGGCCCACCAACCAGTCACCCTAGACCACGGAGGCATTCTCACATCAACACTGTGTGCTTTTCAAGATCTGCATTTCACAGGTTCAAAGTGGGATCGGACTGGCAACCCTCTACCGTTTACTACCTGAGATTCACCCATCGTGCAGAGGAGAGTTGTGTCTCACACGCTAATGCTGTGCCTTCAGTGTCAGTGTATGCAAACGTGTGTGTGTGTGTGTGTATATATATATATATATATATACACACACATATATATATATATTTTACTGGGACATGGTTCATTATGGGCTGTAACCACTCCCTCTCCGCATTTCTTCCTGTCATTTGTTTGAGTTCTGGTCCTGCATTGCTCATTCCACATTGTGCAGTAACTTTGCTGCGGTCTGCTGTGGCTTCTTTTATATATAAATATATTAAATATATATATATATATATATATATATAT
>JAPTHA010000012.1:3696732-3708564 GCA_029814585.1 Gymnapogon annona | reverse complement strand
TGGAGAGACTATGTCTCTCGGCTGGCTTGGGAACGCCTTGGGGTCCCTCCGGAAGAACTGTAGGAAGTGTCTGGGGAGAGGGAGGTCTGGGCCTCCCTGCTTAGACTGCTGCCCCCGTGACCCAGCCCCGGATTTTTAAAATCTGAGATTTTTTAGGGGGACAAAATGGCCCAGCCTTAATCGTAAGACCCTCCACTGACCAGAAGAGTTAAATCAGGTCATGCTTCAAATGTATTTTGGAGTCTGTCTGCTTGTTTTAAAAGCACTTACTTGAAATCTCCATCTTTGTATTTGCCGTAAGCCTGTAGGATAACGGTGATGATGGCCATGAGTGGTTTGATCACACAAAACTGGAGTGTAGCCTGCTTGCAGAAGCGCAGAAAGCCAATGGAGTAGGCTTTTCCTCTGAGGCAACAGGTACCGTACATGCAGCTGGACCTGATGGAATGAAACACATGCACAAGTAAAGCATGGAAAGGGAAAACACACACATACGTTTCTGCATATGAAACACTCAATAGCACTTACTCAATGGATTTGCCTCGGATCTCAGACATAATGGTACTCTCTCCTCCCAGATACTCATAGCACAGGCTCAGAAAGTTGTAAATCACAAATGCTGGAGAGGAAAAAAACACAAGAATTAAACAGGATCACAACCAGATATACAGTGCATCCAAAATGTCTCTTTAAAAAAATTACAAAGGCAATTGATGAGATACGATATGTCTTGTGAGGAGAAATTTCTTTGGCACAGCAGCAAACAAACATACCTCTATACATACATACACACTAACATAAACCACAGTAATAAACAAACATACATCTATACATACACACTAACATAAACCACACTTAATAAACAAACATACATCTATACATACACACTAACATAAACCACATTTAATAAACAAACATACATCTGTACATACATACATGAGATTTATTCATCAGATTTATTCTATGTGTATCATTGGTTCTCAAAATGTATAATCACATTGCGGGATTATGTGCAATTGAATCATTGACTGAGTATATGACACCACAACTGGATGCAGTAGGGACTGCATGTTGGTGGGTTCCGAAATCAAGCATCAGATCGGTGGATTGGAAGGACAGCCTGATTCCCCAGACACATCATTCACCACATAGCATTGTCCTGGACTTCTTTCTGAGTTTATGTTAAAGATATCATGTATCAAACAAAGATGCAGGACATCAACGACCTGAAGCCAAAGATCACCGACACCACTGATGAGGTTATGATACAGTCAACATGGCAAAAACTCAAATAATGTCTTAATGTGCTTTTGTAATGAATTAGTTTCTTTGTAAGAGAGACTTTCGGAACACACTGTGATTGACCCACATTCATCGCCACAGATGCCCGAGACATTCAGGAGGGTCGAGTTATCATTGCTTCAATAGAAAAGCTTTTGCACAGGTGTGGCTTTTTGTCACTTTTATAAAAACAAATCAAGCACAAATATAAATAAAAATATAACAAGTAATGACGAAATTTATAAAGCACCAATATTTTCATCAGAGCCCAGTCCTCCCTACAGTTCACAACCCAGCCTCAGTCCTGTCCTCAGAGTCTGGTGCACCTGAAATGACCTCATTCTACAGAAACAACTTTATAGACAAAACCTCAGACTAATTCAACAGGACTAACATCCACACAAACACTTCTTCCTGCACGACTGCCTTTCCTCTGACTGCTGCTGTTTCTGGTGACCTAGTGGATTATCTCTCCTCGGTGGTGCTTTAGTGAGAGAGTGGGGCGACCAAGCTCAAAGAGACACCTCCTAGATAATCCTGTTAATGCCCGAGGACCTTTGTGTTCAAGTGCACATGCACGCACACACACTCAGATGAGGCGTTTTGTGTAATGTAGAATCAGGTGACAACAGTGGGTGTGTATGATTTAACAGATATTTTGTAAATTTACACATCGGAATTTTTGTTTTTGTATTTATGTTTTGCAACACAAAAATAAACTTCTGTTGTTCCATCTTTCTGATTGGTTCCTGTATTATTAGGGACATTTCACTTCCAGTATGTCGTTGCTAACGTGGCATTTATAGCATCACAAATGTTTTGCCATTGCAGGGTTTCTTCCTACAACTTTACTTCATATTTGACATTTTTGTTCTTTTGTGTAAGTGATACAGGAGGTCAGGCTAGGGTGACAGAGCAAGTTATCACAATCTGAGTGCCACACTGTCACACTATTAATTGCAATAAAAATTGTGTTAATTTTCAGGATGCAAAGTTTAATGCACTGTCTCTGTGTGGAGAATTTTTAGGCAAGGTAAGTTTATTTATATAACACATTTGATGTACAAGACAATTCAAAGTGTCTTTACATAAAACATTAAAAGCATTAATGTCATATGCAATCAGGTGGGCAACAAGGGCACCATTAAGGCCATCATTTTCTTCCTAAAGTCTTTTTAGTGGCGTGTCTCAAACTCTTGACATTGTACCATCATATTTGCAAATAACTCAACACTTCTCCAAACATACGGCATGGGGGCTACAACCCACCCGCCAAAGGTTCAAATTCAGTCCATAGGATGAATTTTTAAAATGTAAAACTTACACTGAAGATATTAACAATAATTTAATCCCAGGGGCCACATTCAGCCCAATTCAATTTTAAGGGGGTCAGTCAGTAAAATACTATCAAAATAACCCATGAATTCTGGCAACTCCAAAAAGTCCTTTTTGTTTTAGTGTGAAGTAAAATTACACGAAAGCATTTGTATTATATAAACTATTCTTTCACAAAAAAATTGAATAACCTGAACAAATATGAACAACCAGAAATGTCTCAAGAGGACTATTGTAGCCGCAAGGCTATAAAGGCTACAATGTGTGAGGCACAAGCCAGTGCCTCACACTATGTGCAAATTGGATTTTTTTTATTACAGTAATTTCCGGACTATATAGCGCAACTGAATATAAGCCTCACCCAGTACATTCATTCATTCATCTTCCAAACCCGCTGAACCCTTTGCAGGGTCGCGGGGGTCACTGGAGCCTATCCCAGCTACTTAGGGTGAAGGCAAGGGGGGGGACCCTGGACAAATCGCCAGTTCATCGCAGGGTCATCATTCACACGCATTCATACAGGGATAGGCAAGGTGGGTGAAGTGTCTTGCCCAAGGACACAACGGCACAGCGGGAACCCAGTACATTTTTAAAGGAAAAAACATTTTGTACATACATAAGCCGCACCTGTCTATAAGCCGCATGTGCCCACATTCAAACATGAGATATTTATATACCGAGAAAGACGGTACATAGACGGTACACAGAAAGAGTTTTCAAAGTTTTAATATAACTTAGCTTTTCTTTCCAAACAGTGCCTGCGATGCGGCGGTTCCGGCAGCATTACAGTAATAGCAAGGCACTAACAGGGCTGGTTATTAAAAAAAAAAAAACCCGGTAAAAGTTGCGCAGGCTCGCCAGTAACACTACAGCAATACAGTAGCACAGCGCTAACAGGGCTGGATAAAAAAAACACACCAGTAAAAGTCGCAGAGACGCGCCAGTAACACTGCAGCAATACAGTAATAGAACAGCACTAACAGGGCTGGTTATTTAAAAAAAACATACTGGTAAAAGTCGCAGAGGCGCGCCAGTAACACTGCAGCAATACGGTAGTAGCACAGCGTCTCAGTCCAGCGTCTCAGCATCGATTCAGTGATGCCAACTTTACGTGCATCAGCTCTGTTTCCTTCTTTATCGGCCAGCTCGATTGCTTTTTATTTGAAAGCTGAGTCATATGCATTTCTTCTTGCATTTTCCATGATGAGGGTCTGTTCATACTAACTTTATTCATGCACAAAGTGCAACGTTACATTAAACTTCCGTCTTCCTCGACACATATATTCCACCTGTCTCACTCTTACCTTTTCTGCTCAAGCGCCCCTGGCGGCCGTTAGAAAAAATGCATAAATTAGCCGCATCATTGCATAAGCCGCTGGGTTGAAAGCGTGTGACGAAAGTTGCAGCTTATAGTCCGGAAATTACGCTATGTTTTTATTTTACTGGTCTGGCCTACTTCTGGCTGTATGTGGCTCCTGATATGAGATGAGTTTGAAACCTATACCTTATGTAAAAATGGTAAAAAAAAAATTGCACTTATATAGTGCTTTTCTACACTGTTATGGTGCCCAAAGCGCTTTACATTGGCCTCACAGTCACCCATTCACACACCCGTAGGCTGCTGCCAGGCTTCACTGGGAGCAATTTGGTGTTCAGCATCTTGCTCAAGGACACTTCAACGTGTGGACAGTCGGAGCCAGGACTCAAACCACTGACGCTTCAGACATTGGACTATGTATGTAGATGTCTATAAAGTCTAACTGATGCTAAAAACAAGCAACCTGCCACTCATCTCCAATGTAAAATCAAGATGGTTAATGTCATGCAAAAGGATGGTTGGATGCTTTGACGCATCTGCCGTTGAGGATATTGCAGCAGGAGACCCAGTATGTGTTTGCATGTAAGAGGATCACCAGCATGTGTAGCAGTATCTCCGCCTGCAGCAACTTGTATTACATCAGCTACTGGCAGATAAGATACTCCCTATCTCTCACTGCTCTTCAACGTGTGCTCCACCCAAACACACTTGGTCTCCGTCACTGTATACCTCATGGTTTTTACAGCAGACGTCTGTGCGAGGACACTTGAGGTAGAGATCATGCCATACATGCCAGTCAAATGCCACTCTACACAGAGGTGGCTGATGGGAACAGGTTGATCTGCTTCAAATAGCTCCAAGTCTGAGCCTCAGCTGTTTACCGTTTTTCTCCTCACTTCTCTCCAAGGACTCCCTCCCCCCAACAGCTAGTGCCAGTTGCCACGGTGATACAATAGGCCTACAGACAATGAGAATGAGAACTCCGCAGCAAGTTTGGTTGTGAGAAACTCTGATACAGCCAATCTGGTACAAGTCTGGTAAAGATTTGTGAACATAGTTGCCATGCAACAGGTTAGTCATCCCTGCGTAGGAAAAGATATGGGCAGGGCTCAACAGCCTTGTGGAAAAGGGGGAGAAAAACAGGAGGGAGACTGATCGATAGGTAGAAGAGAAGGAGTGAACCAGATGAGTGAGGAGGGGATGGTGGGGTGCTGATGTTACAGAAGGAAAAAATAGAATAAGCACAGGCATTTCTTTGTTGGGAGGATCTAACTTAGAATGCATACTTCCGTCCTAAACCATATATATAGAACTTCCAATATATATTTGGAGGCAACGTCATCATTAAACTGACGCATGAAATGACGCCTAAGCCATAACTGTATCCTGAACGTCACAGCTGACTGACAAATGAGAAAAAATAATCGGCCTTCTTCTTTCACTGCCATCTGCCAAGTCAAGACAATAACAATAGCTGCCAATTCATATGCATACAAAGAAGTGAATCAGATGTGTTGTCATCACCCACAATATTTATGAGTTGACAAAAATCAGAGTTCATACTGAATGGGATGAATTCCTTTATAGCGAGCACTTAACCCCTTACACTATTAAAGCTATCGTCTGCACACCTACTCAGGGGCAAGATTTAAACTCCATCTCACTCTTCATTAGGTCAGAAACACATTATTATTAATAATTATTGATATTTATGGAGATCTGTACAAACTGAGAATGATAAGATTCAAGAAACAACTATTGTGAAAAAATTAAGCAAAAGCATAATCCACAAACCAATGTGCAAAAGTATATCTTACTTAAAACGAAGACAAAGAGGAAATCTTGTTTTAATTCTCCACTAAAATAACTATATACTGTAACTCCTCTTTAATAATGGAAATGACACACCAGTTTAATTATTGAAATTTGCTCTGTAAAAATAAAGCA
Organism: Gymnapogon annona; assembly: GCA_029814585.1. Taxonomy (NCBI): domain Eukaryota; kingdom Metazoa; phylum Chordata; class Actinopteri; order Kurtiformes; family Apogonidae; genus Gymnapogon; species Gymnapogon annona. The sequence continues at coordinate 3,702,683 of JAPTHA010000012.1, read as the reverse complement.
CGATGATGCTACCACATATGTCTTTCGGAGTGTGACTCCGTAGTTTCAAATCTGTTTACAGCAAGATGTAAACACAAAGACGTGGAAGAAGGATAAATAAATTATTGCCAAAATGACATGAAAACTAATGTCAAATGTATGACTTGTGCTATCTGATCTGAATGAACCAAATCAGATTCAGTGTGCCATGGAAAAAAATTGAAAACAATAGATGTGAGGGGGGACTTTACAGATAAAGTCTTGGGGTGGGCATAGTAATCCATTAAGACTGATGAACACATAGTTCATCTCCAGTGTCACCATTGTAAACGAAACACCAGCACACAGCAAGAGGAACCAAGGTAAAAGAAAACACCTTTACCCTCATAGCAGTCCCTGACTGTGCTGAAATACACGTAGTACTGGTCATTGGTGAAGAAGAGCAGGCTGAGCCAGGAATCCAAGGCGTAAATTGGAACAATGAAGAGGATCCTTACGATGTGACGCTGCTCTCTTGGCGAGCTGTAAAATCGTAGATGCATATAGATCTGGAATATGGAGACAGAAATCAGGGATACAAACACTTGAGAAATAATGAACCATTGAAAATATTCAAATTGAGCCTTATACTCAGTAACTCAGTTACACTCTTTAAAAACAGGGTTAGAATGATTATCAGACAGAGGGACAGACCCGCACCACTGATTTAGCTCACTCACTCCATTAAAATCCTCTCCTACGTCAATGCCTGTTTGCTGTTTGTTAATTTAAATTGAATGTTATGCCATGTATTTTAACCGTCATTGTGTCCTTTATGTGTTGCTGAACAGCAACGCATGCCAGTTTGAAAAGAAAATATCTAATATTACTTTTAATATTTTAGTACATAAACAAATTAAATGCAAAAACATCCATTGATAACAGGTACATATACATGGGACGGCAAGACAAAAGACAAGAAGACAGCTGATCTGCAGTTTAGGAAATGTTAAAATAAATATAGGGCCAAAGTAAACATGATCCATAAAATTAACCAGGTTTAACCTTGTGTTTTTAGTCAGTTGTTGGACAGAGTCAGTTAATATGAACCGTAAAAATCAATACACCTGCTGACATCATCTCACTGGTATGAGAAGAAACCACACACAGATTCACAGAGGCCTTTTCATCCACTGAGATCCAGTTTCACCTTTGTGCCTGTGTTTTTGTGTATTCATGCTCCAGATTACAAACACCTGCTCAGATGTTGCCCAGCAACTTCTGCCCTTCCCGGAGCAGATGTAGATGTGTGTGTGTGTACACGTGTGTATTAACAAGGTCAGATCACCTGTGCATTAGATAATGTGTGCACTGACAGACATGGTTGTTAAATCATTTTACGCCTAAGTGAATACTGAGTCACTCCAATCTTTCCTGCATCTGTCATAATAATATGCGTAAATTGATGTTTCTTTGGGGAAAAGAAAACAAAAATGTGAGGAGCAAATACAAATTTCAACAGGATGAATTTAACATCCACACCGCCAATGTGTGCACTCACAATTCTTCCAATGTGACTATATAACAATTTTATTAGTTGTTGCTTTAATAATGGCCGTGTTGTGTCTTTCTGATTCCCTATGTGACTTTTAAAGCCTTTATTGCTAAAGGTTATAATTTGAGCATTTTGGTTCAACAGGCTTCAGCCAAGCACTAAATCAATTTTTAAACTCTTTTCAGAAATTTCAAGGCCTGAAATCAGATTATGAGATTTTAACTTTTAATGGACCTGCAGAAACCCTGTGTATACTATTTATGGAAGTAGGGGATTAATGCTTTGGTAGAATTTTGATGACTATATTGAACAAACAGCTGTGTGGAAGTACAGCTTAGAAGATGTTACCTGGTGACAGGTGAGGATGAGTGCAGTCCACACAAAGAATCCAGACACAGCCTGTGCTGCAGGAGTCATAAGGAAGATAGGCTGCTCCGGACCCAGCAGCGGAGCTTCAGGAAGCCATGAGATGTTGGGACCCATAGGTGATGTTGTAGGTGAGGAACCAGGCGCTGTTGCTAGAGGAGAGTCTTCTCCCAGCCGTTCTGAGAGGGGCACGTCTCGCCTCCACAGCCTCAACATCTGAAACACACAGGGGCGGTCAAGGTTTTTTGTCACTGACAAAGATTCAGTTTTATCTGCAGGTATAAAGGCCAGTCAGCCCCCCCCCACCCCCCAAAAAAGATCAATCAATTAAAATGATTAAAAGGATCTAAACAAGCTCATACAGTTTGGTCCTGCATAATGTATTAGTCTGAGAATAAAATCGATAAGATTAGGGTTAGTCATGGGGTTTAAGAATTAGGATTGCCTGCTGCAGCTAAATTTAATTAAGACACTGGCTTTCATTCTGGAAAGAGTGGAGATTGGTACAGACAAGGTCAATCTCAAGTGAGAATGTCAATTATCCTCGAAAAAGAGCTTAGTTGGTGGCGGTGTTATGGATCTGAAGTGCATCAAAAGTAGATCAAATGGGGTTGCCTTTCAAAGGTCAAAGTCAAATTTTCCCTTACTGTTGAGCATGTGGGGTATCAAAATAGATGCTGACTGTGATGATTGATGATGATGATTTCTTTCGCCATTTTCCCTTCTGGGGTCGCCACACAATTCCCATATTTGATTTGGCAGGAGTTTTTACAGATGCCCTTCCTGACACAACCCACTGTCATCCTGGCAATCAAAACCCAGGTCCCCTATGCACCAGCCCGGTGCCTTACCAACTGAGCTATCTGTATCTCGTCTTATTAAATGACATACAGAAATGAAAGACACTTGTTCGGCGATAACTAGAAAAAGTTGTTCAATTAGATCACAGACTTGCACATGTAAAAAAAAAATATCCTAACAACATTGAACCCTGAGTTATGTGCTGCGACACCATTCACAAAGTATGCACATATAATTCCACTAGTAATGATAAACTCGGAACATAGATCCGACTGTGTGTTATGACTACTGTGTGTTATCAATACTATGTAATGATCCGGGATAGGAAAGTCATTAGAGAATAAACATTGAACAATAGGAGCCTATGCGTCAGTGATGATTGTCCAACGTTATCAGAGTTGTCTTTTCTCTCCAGAGAAAAGACATGTCATCAGTTCATCCACTCACAGACTTGTTTGACTAAATGAGGTATTACAAGTTTTCAAGAGGTGAATAAATAAAGCCATGTAGTGAATTGTATGTGTTCTATTGTTTTAAACATTGGTGCAAAAAAGTGCCACAAGTTTCCAACATCAAATCAAATTTTATTTTATAGCCCTTAATCACATGATAGGTCTCAAAGGGCTTCACACACCCACAGATAACATCAAACAATGAAACATGGTGTTTAAATCAAAATAAAAAGGGGAGGGACAGTTGGTGATTTGAAGTCTAAAGCTGATTTGTTTGACCTTTAATATTTTCTTCTACATGCAGATGTGCTCACATATGAATCAACAGTCTACAGGGGAACAGCTGCAGGGGAGGTTGAACTAAAAATGTCATCCAGCTCCTGAAGATGACAAAAGTTGGAAGTGGCAAGAGGATACATTATGTAAGATGCGATTTGTCACAAGTGTGTTCTTGGGGTGTGTTTGTTCTTTTAAATTCTCTGGTAAGTCATTTCACAGGATTGAGCTTGAGGCAGACAAATGTTGATATTTATGTGGGCAAAATGAGAACTGATGCGAATGTAATCACCCAGAGCCAATAATAAAAGGTCCTGAAACTTTAAAACGCACCATCAATTGAAACTAATGGGAATTCGTGAAGAAAGAGGGACACAAAACGCGTCCGATTGTGCGCACACACTGCCATTATCTTCTTCACTCGAACAATTATGTAATTGAATTAAGGGAATCAATTCAATAAATGCATGGTTTTCTGTTGTTAGAGAGGTAGACGGAGAGCAGTTATGATTTTTCTCTGTCGTAAAAGTCTGTGTTGTGTGTGTGTGTGTGTGTCTATGACACAGCAGGTCATTTGTATTGTTTTGCGAACCATCAGCACATCCACACACTAACAGGAAGAAGTGAAGGCATCAGCAGACACACGTACACAGGCATACATCCACACACACACACACACACACAATACTGGTGACAGTGAAATGATGGCGTTGTGTTGCAAAGGGACATCTGCGTGCTTCATTTGAGAGGCAAAAAGGTCAGACTGGGGGTCTCTCTCACACACTCACTCTCAAACACACAGAGTAGAATAACGTATTAGAGGAGGGGGTCAGGAATAAAGCAAAAGCAACAGATGGCAAGGGGCACTGGGGCCAGACGGGGGTGTTTATAATGCATAATGGGTGATGATATGGGTGAGAACCCATGATAATCGTAGGATTATCAGAGAGGCTGTAATAACAATAACAACAACACCTGGTTTATTCACCTGCATTTAAATGAATTTAACTTTGGTGTTTGTCTGTTACTCCAATAACACCATCTTTATGGTGCTACTTTTAATCAATGCAGTCTTTGTGTGGAAAAATCTTACTTCACGATTTAGAATAACAATGGAAATGTGCAACCGAATCCACTCCAAACCGCAGACATTATCAACACTCACCTTTAGTGCCAGTCTGTCTCAAGGGTCTCAGACACCAATTTAGATATAAACTGCAGTGGAGCAAGAAATACTTTTATTAGTCCAGAAAACAAGTGTTAGTGTGAAGCCAAAGTACCGCGGGGAGGACACTCACCTGCTCTGAATCCTGCTCAGGTCCGTCAGAGGAATTGTCGACCAAAAAGAACCGAGAAACGGGTTTCGTTCCTCCTCAAAGCCGCACCGTTGCTCCCCGGACATCCATGTTTGAACGTAACGGACAGCCCCGTCAACCTTAGCGTCCTCCCAAAAGAAAAACTTAACCAGAATGTTTGCCGCTCATTTTTTTAAAATAAAAGTTATCTGTTCTATCGTGGTTCTTTTTCGAGCGCTTCTTCATACATATATGTGAAGAAACCGTCTGTTTTCTGGGCTAAAACTCTCCGTCTCCACTCGGTCCTTTTTCTCCACTCCACTGAGTTCAAACCAATCCCTACCGGATTACTGTTGATCAGGCTAACTCCGCCTATTCGGCGAGACCGAGACTTCGCAACCAATCACACGCCGAAGACCATTAATATCCGGAAGTAGGCAGGGTTAGCGTCTCGAAGAGGGCGCATGCGCCAGTCTATTCTGGGGTTGCAGTATGTGGATGTGGGCGATGTACGAAACAAGGTGAACGCTGCTCCTACACACTGACAAACGATTCTTTTCTGCGTGTTGTCCACGGCTTCCTGTCCTAACTACGTAATTTGAAGACTTCAACAGGAAACACAGTAATATTTAGGAGTTTTTTTGGTAGTCAGCCTGAATAATGTGCCTAAAACATACAGGATGTAGCCAATAAATGACTGTTTTTCTGTTTGTCGTTTGTTAAAAAGAACTGCATACCCATTACAAATATTATAAAACATTACAATTATGTACACAACTGGATCACATTAGAGATATATTGGTAATAATAAACTCAGTGTACAGAGCCTACATTAATTCAGTATTTGTGTGGCCTACATGTTCACTGTGGATTAAACAGTATAATACAGTTAAAAACACTTATTTACACATATAAAGCTGATAAATACATGTAAATATGCTTGTAAACTATTCATTATGTGTAACTAGCGTTTGTGAAAGAATCTTTAAAAAGTTGTTATAAACATACAAATATATCTCATGCATTTAACATATTTTAATATTAGTATTTTTCCATTTAACATATTGAATTGTATAAACAACAGGTAAACGTATTTGTTCCAATATATATCGGCATTTTTGTCCCCATTCAAAAGAGGATTTAAAAGTGATGTGTGGTTTCACTTAACATTAAATCAAATCAAATCAAATCAAATCAAATCAACTTTATTGTCATATTGCTGTACTTACAACTGCAGTGCAGACAAAT
>JAPTHA010000012.1:3632199-3658139 GCA_029814585.1 Gymnapogon annona | reverse complement strand
TGTAAATATAATATAATAGAACATGTAAACACTGGCTTTAACCATAATAAATTCTAAACATTCTTTGCCAAGTACATGCTTCACTACATTTCTGAGCAAATTAAAATAGGTTTTGTTTTTATATCATAATTTTAACGGTTAATAGATAATGTGGGTTTTATACTTGACACTATTAACTATAATATAATAATGATTTGGAAAAAATAATAATTTGCTTAAAGGAGCTGTACCTGAATTTAACAAATTAGCAGGATCACTCAAATTTGGAACTTCTTATTTATGGACCAAACCATTATTGACTTTCATAATGCATCTCTAACATGCAAATTCTTCACAGAGATCAGTTATCGCTTGCTCAGTAATCGTTTTCCAACTTGCTCCGCTCTTCTCATATGGTACGCTTGAAAAACTTTGTTGAAGAGTTGTTTGCTTCGCTTTCGCAGATTAAGTATTACTAATACAGTAGTGCTACAGTGGTTTTCGTTGCGAAGACAAAAGTTTTCCAAAGTTTAATATTTTGTGGATTGATGAGAGTAAGATTGTTCTTTTTGGGTCTAAGGGCCGCAGGCAGTTTGTCAGACGTCCTGCAAACACTGAATTCAAGCCACAGTGCACAGTGAAGACAGTGAAGCACGGTGGTGCAAGCATCATGATATGGGGATGTTTCTCGTACGATGGTGTTGGTCCTATTTATCGCATACCAGGGATCATGGATCAGTTTGAGTACATCAGAATACTGGAAGAAATCATGTTGCCGTATTCTGAAGAAGAAATGCCCTTGAAATGGGTGTTTCAACAAGACAATGACCCCAAACACACCAGCAAGCGAGCAAAATCATGGTTCCAGATAAATAGAATTCAAGTAATGGAGTGGCCAGCACAATCCCCGGACCTTAATCCCATAGAAAACTCGTGGGCTGACATAAAAAATGCTGTTCATGAGGCAAAACCAGGAAATGCAGAGAAATTGTGGAACGTAGTACAGTACCATGCACCACAGATGTGAAGCAGTGATCAGAAACCATGGTTATGAACTAAATGTTAGTTTATGATTCTCAGGAAAGTTGAATCTTCAAGCCTTTCTTAGTTCATACAGCATATTTCTGAGTTTGCAAGGAAAGATGTAAACACTGCTATTTTTTTAACATTATATTTCTTGACTTTCTGTAAAATATTACCATTCAATTACTTTTTTCAATTTTCTTGCTTTGAAATAGAATGAGCAGTGTCCCCAATGCATTTGTGTTCATTAAAATGCTATTTATTTGAAGAATTTTGATGTTTACTCACCTTTTTATACACACTGCTATTATTATGAACATATGTGTACATTTTCTTTTCATCAATTGAAAAAAGTAAACATGCTTTGACCATTCTGCATAACCCTGGCTAAATACTCACCAGAGTAGGGCCCCAGTGTTTTCTGGTGCAGGTCAGCCACAGATCCTGCCAGGCTTGGGTGGGGCAGGGAATCAGCTCCAGGCAGTTTGTGACCTCCTCCTCCACCACCTCCAGTGTGGTGGGAGGGGGAGAGTTTGGAGCTCCCTCCTAAACCCCCAACTTGCTGCTGCTGTCTTTGCTGCTGGAGCACTGCCATAATCCTAGCCAGCTGAGGACACAACACAAACATAAGCATTCAGGGTTGAAGAGTCAAACTTAACTTGGACACTTAAGAGTAAAAGGAAAGACATTGTATGTAAACCTGTTGAGGGTCTGCTTGCTGTCGAACATTCGGTGTGAACTTCCTCTGGTTTTGGAGCAGCTGCTGTTGCTGCTGTTGCGGCTGCTGCTGCTGTTGGAGGAGGAGTTGACAAGCCTGAAGAAACCAAAGATGGTAAAAAAGGAAAAAAGAATAGGAGTCAATTATGAGGGACGTACTATTTATAGCACCGTATTTTCGGGACTATAAGGAGAACTTAAAAGCCTTGAATTTTCTCAAAAAACAACAGAGCGCTTTATATATGGATTAATTCTGGTTGTGCTTACTGACCTCGAAGTCATTTTGTGTAACACACGGTGCTCTGTCAAAATGTTTAATACAACTTTGGTAAACTGCAAAGCCGCACCACTTGCAGCATTATGGCTACTGTAGTGACGGAGTAATACATACTCTGTTTCACCAGAAGCAGAGTATGCATGTTCCAGAATTAGCACTATCAGACTGCTTTTTTTATGTAACAACTCAACAAGGTTGGGAGTTATTGTGAAAATGCTAATGTTTAGCGCGATCACACTGTGTTGTATTTTACGTGTTATAACTGAAGAAGGTTAGGAGTTATTGTGAATAGGCTAACATTTGATTTACCGCTATCAGACTGTGTTGCACTTTACGTTTTATAACTGAACAAGTTTGGGAGTTATTGTGAATACACTCATTAACGTTTGAACAGTGTTGACAGTTATTGTGAATGAATTTAATAAAGTTTGACCAACTGATTTATCTGACTGTTTTGTTTCGCTTAATGTGCCTTACAGTCCGATGTGCTCTATATATGAAAAAAAGTTCGGAAATAGACCATTCTTTGACAGTGCGTTTTATAATATATTGCATTCTATAGTGCAGAAAATACGTTAACTAGATGAACAGAAACATTAATTGCGTGCCATAATTTGTGAAGTAACGGGAATTTATAAACAAAGCTACAATTGGTAGCACGGCCTACATGCTTTCACAGAGTGGCTATATTCCCAGGAAACAACCTCTAACAGTAGCATTCTGCAAAATGGAAAGTGTCACTGCAGTGATGTGTTGTGCTGCTTCTCACCAGCTGAAATTGGATATGAGGTGGGTAGATGCTGCTGAGCATGGCAATATGCTGGGGGGACAGTTGTGGAGGGAACACACCTCCCCCAACTCCTGCCACTCCTCCCACACCACCAACACCCCCCACACTCCCACTGGGTGGAGGCATCTGCTTCAGTACAGAACCTGGCACCTGGAGACAAGATGCAACAGCAGGCACACCTGTTACCAAACAAACTCTTTAGTGCTGTAACCACTAGCAACCACATTAACTTACAGCTTCCCCTTGATTAACATTGATTCCCTTTCAGATTCTTGTTAGCTGGCGTTAACAAGTGACTTGACCCAAGTGAGTGACTAAAATTGATTCTATTCCTGAGAAAGGCAGATTTCACTTTGTATTCTTTGAAGGAAGCTGATCAATGTTGTCCTAAAAAGTGATTATGCACTCCAGGAAATGTCTGACACACATTGTGCATGCAGCCAGTATACCACCTGCATAGAAAGAGGGGCTGATAGTATGTGCCTTCTGACTGATTAAATTAAACAAACCAAAAACGGGTCTGTATTATAGATATTCTCCATCTATGAATAATTGGACACATGGAAAAACAGGTTCAATATCCATGTTGTCTCCATTTTTCTAAGAACAACTAGACCTGGCTCATGGACACCACACCAACAACACACCAGACTCTGTCGTTACTTTGGATGGTTGTGGTGCAAATGCGTATTGTGTATGCATCAGTTATATGCATAGACATATGCATATAACTGAATTCACTGATGTATATCTGTCTGTTCTTATTTCTATTCTTTGTATTTGGCTGTGGTGACGCACAAATTTCCCTGTCGTGGGATAAATGAACTTCTTCTATTCTATTCTAACTAGAGAAAGAAGACCAGGTTAATACAACCATTAATTTAGTAATATAGATTTATAGAAGCCATTACATTTCAATATGACGGAAGCACAGCTTTGACTAAAAATAGGGAAATACATTCTTGAGATCTCATTACTGAGGCAGACTCTTTTGCTCATCAAAAATCCAAAATGCAACAGGTTTGTTATATTATATTGTGTTTAGTTCTTAAAGGGTCCAATTTCTGAATCCTATTCTTTCAAGTTAATGTAGGCACAAAAACAATGAAATCTAGAACTAAGCTTTTGCAGACATCACCTTGCCCTACCTCTAAACAAAGTTTTTCTGGGTTTTTTCTCCTTAGTCAGAGTCAGGCCTCTAGAGTGAGACCAATATGGTGGCACGTGTGACCTAATTTCTCAATGGTGCGACTAAAAACAATGAGGTCGCACCAGTGTGGCCAGCCATTCAAGGAGAAAAAAAAAAGTTTCTGTAAGTGTCCCTGTGGATTAACAATACACTTTAGGCCCATATCATGGTCTAAACCAATCACAAATGGTGGCGATTGGCCGTTTGGACATTTGAAAACACGCGTTGCAGTCAAACAGAGAGGTGAATAGCCTAGACCCATCAGATTGTCGAGCCCTGGTCCAGAGACTCCGTCAGATAGTGAGTCACATATGATCGACTCCAAGCCCGAGCCCATTAAATGAAAAGTGTATACATTTTGAAGAGTGGTGTGACTTGCTTCCCTGACTAAGATGCAGTAAAGCCAATAATATGATGACCTTTTAGAGGTAGGAATGGCCAGCAAGAAGGCATTTGTGACTAGGTCTATGCATTTCTAATTGAATCACTGAAAAAGCACAATGTATCTGTAAAACACAGTACACATGCCACAATAAATGCACTGGTCAAGTGTCCCCTCTCCTGGCTGCCTTTCAAGGGCAGGATTCAGCAAGTGCGTCATCAGGCGAGGCAGAGGTTATAATCTAGTTGCCTACAGCCGAACTAATTTCAAATCTGAAATCTCCTAATGAAGAAAGATGGCTTGAAAATGAAGGTGATGTACAACAATGATACATTCGAGAAAAAAAAAGACCTATATGCAAATAGCAAACAGTCCATGCATGACACTCCTGGCCAATATAGACAGACATCACCACAAAGGAATGCATCATTTTGTACAGATCTATCTTGACCTGTGAAGTAGTGATAAGGGGGTTACCCATGTCACTGTATTTGTGGGGTGGGTTGGTGCAGGTCAATGACCGAGCAGAGACATTAAAATATGTACAGTATCATGCATAAATTCCAAGTTCAAATATTTAGTGATATATACCCTATTGTATTTTATAATCAATATTGACTATATGGACTGCAATTTTAAAAACGTGAACCTAAAAGTCATGCAGTCCAACACCTGGAATGCAGCGTGAGGGTGTGTGAGGAGCACAGGGAGAGACTTGGAGAAAATAAAATTGGTTTCTCAGCCCAAAGCAACAGCTGATGAGTAGGAACACTTCGAACTCAAGACAAGTAAGCGCACCAAGCACAGGACTTCAATGAGCCACTATGAACATGTGCTTGAAAAGAGTTTGCGCTAAACATGGAGTTTACGGTAAACGCAAAACACTACAAACATGCACCTTCACCTCAAACACACACACTCATCGTAGTTTTCCCAGCTGGAAAAAAACCCCTCACGCAAACAGGAGTGTGTGTGTGTGTGTGCACCTGGTCCAGACAGACCACCATTACTACGACGTTTATGAAGCAAACCGTGCCAAAGGTACACACACACACACACACACAATGGAGTTAACTACACGCACAAACACACACATCTATAACACCGTCCAAAAGACGGCATTTCCACAAATTTTGGTTGTTTTGATTGTTTATTTTTGATATTTACAATATCTTTTTTTCCCATAACATAATTAAAATTTTAAATATTCATAGGAAATAAAAATGTATGTATCTTTAAAAGGGTGTACTTGCATTATCACACCATTATTATTATATTAGTTGAAAAAGGGTATCAAAACAGCAATATTACTGTTTATCGCAATAATTTCTGGGACAATTTATCGACCAACAAAACTTGTTATCTTGACAGGCTTATCTTTCACTACCTGTGGTGACAGGAACTGATGAGGCACTTGCGCTCGTATCCCTGGAGACTGGTTTATGGGTGGGACATTTGGCTGGTGTCTTGACTGAGCCATCCCTCCAACACTTCCAAAGATACTATGACCGCCCTGTTATTAAAAATGAAAAAAACACCAACAAAAAAAGAATTCATTACTGTATTTCTGGAAACTGGAGAAATAGACATACAGACATAATGATTATAGAGAACATACTAGTGAAGGAAGACAGCAGTATGTCGGCATGAATATTTTGTGAAAAAGGAGGATTTGAAGAGTCTAATGCAATGATGGTAGGACAGAAACAGGAGGAGTGGTTATCTTACTTGTCTAAGGGGAATACTGTGGTTGAAGAGGGAATGGGGCTTGTAGAAATTGGGTGGTGAGTATAGAGAACAAGGACCCTCTTCCCCAAGGCACCCATCCTGATTGGCCAAAGGTAATGACTGTCACATGGCCAGCCAATAAAAGACCAATTTTAGTGGTGGTGAAGGGGGTGGGAAGGGTAGACACAAGGAGAATGGGACAGACCAGGAAGAAAAGGTTGGATAACAAGGGGAGATAAAGAAGAGTGATAAACAACAAAATGCTATCCAGCCATCGACACAACATACGATACACAGATACAATGTTGGCAGGGAGAGATTACCTTGTCATAGTAGGGCCCAGGATCCCCTGGTACTGCCTCTTTGGAACTTGGTGCACGATAAGCCATCCCCATCCCTCCCCTTCCTCCTTTTCTCATGTCTCCATTGTAATCATTCATTCCCATGCTTCTTTTCTCTGCATCCATCCTTTTCTCCTGGTGGGAACCTGGAGACAGGTCAATGTTTGGACCACTAGGATCGTCGTTCTGTGTGGCACAAGAGACAAAAAATTACGGTATTTGCATACATATTACTATAATGACCATGATCGAGTGACATAGCAAAGTGTCCAGTAAATGTGAACCAGCTGTCAGACATATTTGGTCTTACCAGAAGCCCCATGTTAGAGAACTGTCTGTTGATTTGGCCTATCCATGAGTCTCCACCGGACTTTAATGGACCCTAATAGACAGCGATGACAGAGCAAACATTTATTTTAAAAAAAGGAAATATTTACAAAATTTGACTCTTAACTCTACTACACAAATAACATTTTTACCATTAAGGGGTTTCTGTCTGTCCTGAAATAGGGCTTTTGAATTAAATTTTGTTCAAGCCATTTTAAGACCCTTACAAATCAAATTTCAAAAAAAGGGTTATGATGAAGCAAAATTACCATTATTGACTTAAAAAAATTCCCGCCTGCTTTTAATGTTCCTTTGGGTCTTAGCATTGTCTGGAGGTTGATAACTTGAGCTGCATTAGTTAATGAATGTTGATTTCGGCTAGTTGGTATGTTATCAATTAATTATTCTCAACAGGCATCAACATAACTACTAAATACTTTGCTCTGGGGTCAGCTCCTTGAACATGGATATACCCATATTAGATTTAATTGTGATGAAATAGAAAATTTCCCTAAAGGACAATAAAATGTGAAATTATACTTAACGCAACTTTATGGAAGTAGCACTGACTCCATAATCCAATACGTTTTTAAGAGCTGACGAAAGACAAGAAACCTAATGCACAGACTTCAGATCCATTCATAAAGTGATCTACCTTGTTGCTGAGCTTCTTCCCAGTGTGGCTCTGTCCCCAGCCACCATTGCTTCCCTGACCCCAAGATGAGCCGCTTCCCTGGGAGCCAGTACTGTTCCACATACCACCTCCTTCCTCCTCTTCTTCCCAACTGGAATGACGTGAGGCTACCACAGAGCCCTCTTTGTCACCCCAGCCATCTTGCATAGACTTCGACCCTGGTTAAACAGATGATTAAAAACACATTAGATTTCAAAGATATCCATTTATGTTTAGCACACCACCCATACAATGAATTAATTTTTGTCAGTCACATGTAACTAACTCCAATAACTAGTTCAGATATCTTCTCTTGCATTTTCTTACCGGATTTCATGGGGTTGGGAGAAGGATTTCCCCAACCCGCTGCCTTCCCGCCAGCATTGTCAGGCTCGCCCCAGCCAGTAGAGGTGTCAGTAGGCTTTCCCCAAGCTGCTGTGCCATTGTCAACTGTAGGACTGGTGGGAGATGTACCACCCCAACCTGAAGTACCTACTAGGACACAAGCACCACACAGGTTAATGCAGGCAAACTGGCAGACTAAACACAATTACTAGTCTGCAGAATGAGCATTTAAGTAGCTGCAACCTTATGTTTCTGCATGCTTACATGGGATAGCAATGACAATATTTTCACTTGATACCACTTGACACCTATAAAAATAATAATAGCAACTGATAATATCTTCTAACAAAAACCAGGTATATGATCCATTTCTTTATTATCTTGCACTTGAGTGCTGTCTGATTTGTTACTGTGATTTTCTTTTTACCGAAGAGTGCAGAGATAATGAACAGAAGGCTATCTGAAAACCTGACAGGCACAAGTCTCATAAAATCACCAAATATTGATTATATTTTGTATTATGCATTGACATGGAAAATGAAGACATTTGTGGAGCTATTCAATTAAGCATAAGAAAATACAGAAAATACAGAGTATTAATATATAAAATATACAAACTAAATTGTGGAAAAATTTCTGATGAGAGCTTTTGGTGTGAGGATGTTTCATATTCAAACAATTGCCATTATTTGTAATAGAGTAATATATAAAATTGTGCATGAAAAATTATTGAAGTTTCTATCACCAAATATCAAACTTCTCCTTGCACAGACACACTGTTTTATTAATGAATTACATTTCCAAGTAGCAAATATGACATACCAATAGCTGAGGCTTTCCCAGGACCGTGGCCAGTGTTGAAGTCTCTGTTACCTCCAAGCCCTGATGCCTGCCTGTTGGGCTGTTGCTGTACTGGAGGTCCCTGTTGTTGTTGTTGTTGTTGTTGCTGCTGCTGTTGTTGTTGTGCCTGACCCTGACTCTGTGACTGTTGGCCAGCTGGGGTATTATTTTTATCCCACAGGTTAACCGGCTTATAATTGTAATGGGTTGGGTCTCCCCATGCTGATGTTCCATCATCAATTTCGTTCTTCCTGCTTATAGACTGTGGTGACGGTTCCTCCCAACCACTGGGTTCAGATCCACTTCCACCTCCTCCAGGGCCTCCAGGAATAGGCCCCGAGGTCCAGCCTGAGCTTTGGTTCTGATTCTGGGCTTGAGAAATAGGTTTGCAACCCCCACCCCCTTGCATAGCCCCTTGGTCCATCACCTGCTGCAGCTGTGGATGCTGATTACGGGGCTGTGATTGTTGCTGTTGCAGTGGTGCCTGTGGGCTTGTGATGGAGCCCGACTGGCTGTTTGGCATCTGGTGCATTTTGTTTCCTCCACTCCAAGTTTGATGGGATTTGGAACCCATGACCCCCATACCCATTCCCCCTCCTCCACTTCCTCCACCCCCTGTACCTCCGGCGCCCCAGGTTCTCCGAGGTGCACCTTCATCCCAGCTCCCCCAACCACCTACACCTGAATCCCCACCTGAGTTTCCTCCCCCATTCTTCCTCTCATCCTCCCACCCACTGCCATTATTTGATTTGGACTCTTGCTCTCCCCAGTCTCTACCTGTCCCTACCTTCTGACTGGCTCCCCAACCCCTTCCTCGTTCATCCCCTCCCATTTCTTTCCACCCCCCCGTCCCTTTCTCTTCCTGTTTTCCTCCCCAGCCTTCACCTACAGGGTCACTCTGTTGGCCAGGGTCACCCCATCCTCCTCCATTTCCTGCTCTACCATCTCTCCATTCCTCTTTGCCCCAACCTTTGGCCTCCTGGCCATTGCCAGCCCCGATTCCTCCTCCACCCCAACCTGTACTCTTCCCCTGCTGGTTTGGTCCTGGTATAACCCCCGATCCCATACCAGGTCCTGATGTAGATACTGGACCTGAAGACACAGGGGCCCTTCCAGATACAGAGGCCCCACTACTGCTACTGTTGCTGCTGCTCTCCCAGCCCTCTCCGGAGGACCCAGCAGATGACACCAGAGAAGGATTAACTCCTGGGCCCATAGAATCATTGACAATGGCCCTGGGCCCACTAGAATACTGAGAACCACCACCAGAAGAAGGATGTTTTGATGTAGCTGTTCCAGCTTTCATCTGTCCACTGTGATCTTCAAAATCCCAGGACGTGTTTTGTCTGATCTGTGTTTGTCCCCAACCTGTGTTGGACAAGACCCGTGGGTCCAAGTCAGAGCGGCTGAGCAGGTTCTGTAAGGCAGCTTCAGCATTTGGTGCCTGGCGGCGAGGACGACTGCTGCTAGGTGCACTTCTGGAATTTCCACCACTGGATGAAGATCCTCCCTGCCCTCCGTCATCCCATTCCCCTGTTTCACCCTCTCCCTTCTGATTGTCCCAAGCTCTGGTCAAAGTGGTGGATGTTGAGGAAGAGGAAACAGTGGCAGGTGGGTTCCCAGCTATGCTGCCCCCACTGCTGCTGCTGTTACTGCTGCAAGCTCCACCCATTCCCTCTCCTCCTGAATTTGATCCACTAATACCAGTTGAGCCCCCACCCCAGTCACTACTGGATACTCCCCTATCCCCTCCTACTCCTGATGACCCCCACCCTCCCTGAGATACCCCGGAGGTTTGACTTCCATTTCCACCAGCATTGCCCCAAGCATTAATCCCACTAGTAGAACTTGGATACCCCCAGCCCGAGGTCCCATTATCCCCTTCAGCAGCTCCGAAACCCCCTGTGCCACCTCCAGTCTCCCAACCATCAGTCCTAGAGGCACCCGTTTTGGAGTTAGCTGCAGGGAAAGAAGGTTGCCCTCTCCAAGAAGAAACAAGGCTGTGGTCTCCCACTTTCATTCCTCCTCCAACCACACTATGGTCCATTCCTCCCGCAATCCCTTCCCCCCCTGCAATTTTTGGTCCCACTGATTCACTGTCCCACTTTCCTCCTCCAATCTCTCTGTCTCTGGATTGCATTTGGTGAAGTTGGTGCTGATGGGTGCTTGATTGATTCACAGATAAAGGTGGGTGACCCCCCAGCACCCCAACGGCCCTGGCTTCCAGCCCCAGGGAAGCAGAATTGTTGGCAGACAAGGACCCTCCAGGGCCCTGGTGATGGAAGGAAGACAGACCTCCTTCCCCTGGCGCAGCAGGCCCATCCTGCTGCACTAGGGCAGGCCAGGCTGAAGGGTTGGCATTTGGATTGAAGTTGGCACCTGGAATCCCACTGCTGCCATCGACGGGGCCACTGGCTTCATGGCTCCCTGGCACAGTGGAGGCTTTGGAAAGTGAGGAGGGCTGTTGTAGTAGAGGCCCAGACACAGCTACTGTACTTACTCCTCCAAGATGACCCTGGGAAGCAGCAGTCCCCCAAGCCATGCCACTGGACGACTGCATACATTCATTGGGCAAAGAGAACGAGGAAGTGGGTGAGGATTGGTTGCCAGAGGCACTGATGCTGTTCACAGGCATTCCGTTGTTGCTGCTGCTGCCACCACCACCCACTGTGAAAGATGCTCCAGCCCCATCACTGCCAGCGATGCTAGGCCACTCCTCCAAGTCGTTCCCATCAACAATCACCTTCTCCCTGCCCTGAGAGGAGGCCTGGCTGCCTGAGCTTGCCCCCCACATGGAATTTGCATAATTAGAAGTAGTAGTAGAAGCAGCAACTGATGATGAGGTGAGAACTAGTGAGGAGGAAGCTGCACCAGGATCTGGGAGAGGAAAAAAAAGAACAAGTAAAAAAGTATCCCTACCCAGCTACACAACACTTTGCCCATCCTGCTCACTGATACTCTGCTTAGACAGGAATCAATTAAGAATTTTAAATTAAAAATAACTGAATACTCACTTAACCTAAATTACTGGGGTTTTTTTTTCAGTCAAACACTATTGAGTCCAAGTTGCAATTATCAGTCTGATTGACCTTTGTGAATAGTCTTCCAGGAATCAGTTGGGACAGATGTTCTTAAAAACAAATTATTCAGCCATCAAACTGTGCACTGAACATCTCCTAGTAGTAAAAAAAATAGGTGCTGAATTTAAGACGACTTGGATTAATAGAGGAATTAGTTGACAAAAATCTCAATGGGACAACAGAATTCCTTGTATTACTATATACCCCCACCCAAAATTAAAATAAGACCCAATTTGAGACTTTTGCAACTTTGGGATATAGGACAAGAGTACAAATCTGTCACATATTTACAGCAGGCCCTTCAAGCCAAAGCACATCGCTCTCAGACCGTTTCCTCACTTGATATCCCTTTTGAGAACCAGGCAGTACATGGAGTCATGACTCAGAGTGGGAGTGAAGTTAAACCTGAACATTGAGTGGGTGGTTGCGGGTTACAATGATTCATCTAAGTGTATGAATGCATGGCCAGCATATTCAGTATTCTACCCGATTTCTCATGTCAGACAAATATTTGCATCGTATGTGTAGATAAAATAAGTTCTTCTGATTCATAGTCTCACGTTTTGTGGTGTGTTTACTAAACATTCATATCAAGATTTCAATACGATAATCTGACACCAGTACTAAATCAAGGATGTAGTCTAAAACTTTAATCTTGCCTGAAACAGCAGCCATGTTTGCATTGGGGCCTTCCCCTCCTCCTCCCCCTCCCAGCAGCATGGAGGACAGTGGCGGCTGACCCCTCTTCAGTAGCACTTTATGGTCCTGCTGGCAGCGGAATCGCGGCGGCACTTCTCTCGGCATGTAGCGTGGTTGCTGCTGAGGTGCCTGAGCACCGCCTCCGCTACTTGTAGTGCCGTTTCCAGTAGCACTAGTGCCACCACTGGTGGAGGAAGAACTGGTGGTGGAGGTGGACTGTCCGTTGGCCACTGCCAGGCGCTTGGCATTGTTGCCACCCTGTGATGGGGTGGCAGCACTGCCAAGGCCTGAGGTGGCTGGTGATGGGGAAGCAGAGGGGGTGGGTCCAGGGCTGGGGGAGGCAGAGCTGCTCTGAGTGGCAGGAGATTGGGCAGATGCCGGCTTGGTCAAGTCTGGCACTGGATGTGAGAAAGTTGAAAATTGGGGATAACATTGAGTGCAGTGGACAGTAATTACATGATTGTGAGAACTACACATTTCCATGTGGCAAAGATAGTTTGGTTTAAAAATGTTTTTTGCATACACTGAACAAAAAATTATTATAAGTATATGAAACAATTACATTAAGAAGTTCTAATTAGCAACTTTCAATGGCACGTGGGGATGTGCAGGACAATCCACCCTTGTAGAACGAGGATTTTTTTGGCTTTCTAATTGATTTTGTTAGTGCTTTACAAGCCACAGCGTGTGTGTTCCTGTCCAAGGAGGTGAAAGCTCTCCCCCAAAAGTTAACGTCCAATTACTGGTGAACCTCCAACAACTCACTCCTCTCATTCGAACTGATTGTAGCTCAGACAGAGAAAGAGAGATACGTGGAAATGAGGAGACTTGTACAGAGTGTTACATTATTCAGTGTTATATTGTTTATTAGGGAAAGTGTTATTTTATTCATTAGTGAAATTATTTATTCCTAATGTGAAATGCAGCTTTTGCTGAGAAGCAAATAGAAAATATAATACACACACACACACACTTTAATCTTCTTTATACACACAAAACATGCCAAAACCAAACCAAAACTGTTTCCCAAAAATCAAAGTATGGTGCATACTGTGGGCTACCTGTACCATTGCACCCCTAATGGAAATGGAGATAAATTTGAGTACGCCAAGTTATCATCAAACACCAATATATATGCTTACCTTTGTTTTTCTGTTCTGTAACCTAAAGAAAAACAGAAAAAATAGGTGAGTTTCTATGTAAAAATACATGTCACTTGTGTTTTATTTGCAAATAGAGTGTGAAAAGAGATCTGAACAAAGTCACAGTTCAAAATGAATGTGGAAATACGGTCAAATGCCAGGAGGTGCCAGTGGAATGCAAGGTGAAAATTGCTGACCAAAACCTGTCCCACTTGTGATCAGATCACTAAGGACTCAAGTTAATACAAGGTGTGAATAGGGACAATATGTCAAGGTCAGTAAAGAAACAAGAGCTATAGAAACAAAGTTTAAATTACTTATTTGTATGGGCCCCGTTTAAAAATATACTTATCTGTGGAGGAGAAACACTGTGCCAGGCTTAACTACTACCTCATTTCCATCTGCTTGTGAGAGAATGGTGCTTACAGCAATGACATGTGGACTTACAGTCTGAAGAGAATTGAAGATGAAGAAAGAAATTATCAGGACCATATATATGGTACATTTATATATGGTCTTGATGACTTCTTTCTTTATTAAAGATCTTATAGTGGTTGAAACTCAATGTATTTAAATAGTGCTCTCCTAACCCTTACAATATAGTTTAAACATTAATCCTTTAAAAAAATCCTCTAATCCCTGAGATATTATTTCATCAAAATGGGCTGTGAATCTGTTTCTGTAGAAGTGACATTAAGGCTCCTGTGATTTTGTGCTTGCGTTCTTTTTCCATCAGTGGTTTTTCTTTGCTGTCTGTTTTCAGCATCAAAACAGGGTGGAATAACCAAAAAAAAAAAAAAAAGAGAGGAATTGAAGTTTAATATGATTTGATTAAATACGACTATCACAATGGATATTAGAAACAAATTTATGGTGTTGAATATGAACAGTGAACTGGAACACAATGCAAATAACAATATGAACAAAAGAAAAAAGGAAATGATATACATTAGGACTGGAAGGGTACATGTCCTACCGTTTGGTACACCAGACAGTTCAATATGCACATTTGCCACCGTATGGTTCTTTTGTCATTTTCAAATAACTTGTGTTTACTGTATATTATAACACACTACTTTGCATTTTGCTTGGAAGGGAATGCTTGCCAGGCACTACTCTCTTAATTGCAGTTACTAGCGTATGATTGGTCGGTGGTCACGGTACAGCATGACTTAGGGAAGCGTCAATTCTACCATCATTGGTTGGAGCTGGATGTAGAGCCCTACCCATTTCCGCATTGTTGATGGAGGCATGGTGAATTGTGGATGGAAGTGGAATTTGAAGATGCACCAGCAACATTTAAGTCTATAGTGTGGGAACACTTTGGATTTAACCATATGCCAACAATGGAAAAAGAACAGCAAGATATACCATGGTGTGAAAGCATTGTTCGGCCACTATCGGCTACATGATGACACATTTACATTGCCATCATCCTGCAACGTTGACTGCCTGGGCAGTTTCCACTCCACAGAGCACTTTGCCAGCTATCGATGCTGCTTTCAACAGCCGCTTTCAGGCAACCCTGAGAAATATAAATTAATCACAAAAGCAGTGGGTGTCTTCATCACCAAAGTTATGCAGCCATTCTCTGTTGTGACTATGATTTCGTCATTTGATGAAGACCATTCAGCTACATTGCGCTGTCCAAGAGTTATACGAGCGCTCACCTAGCATTATTTTGTGCCATCCCCAGGACCGTATCCGTGCCTGGTCAGACCGCATGGTGCGCCGATCCAATCCAGGTGCCAATGTAGCACGGTTGGTCTCACAGTGCGACAGTCGGACGGTCACACTGTGAGACCGACCAGGCACGGATCCAGTCGGACCTGGATCCGTGTCTGGGTCTGGTCGGTACACATCTAGTGAATACCACGCATAAACCTTTGTCTGATTGATGTCATTTCCATACAAACCAGTTCAATACAGACCAACTACAGTGCAACGGTCTGACCCAGGTGCCGGACGCGTGCGGACCTGTATCTGATCAATGTCAGTTCCTGATGATTCTCTGTTATTAGTCCACTGAGTAGACTAATATAACTGTTGTACGCGGCTTTATGTTCAGGTGATGCAGTTGTATGTGTTTTGGTCTAAATGCATTCTGTGTAGAACCGTGGATCAGAATTATGGTTTCAAGAGGTGGATCAAGTCGGGTAGGACATCACTGCAGGCCCATGTCTGAAATGCACGGTCCGCCACTGGTTTTTAACCGCTGTCATGTAGTAGCCACTTTGGAATGTCATCTTGGTTGACCACCCTAAAACTGTGAAAAATAATTTTGATCTAAAAATCTATATTTTCATGATACATTTGATAGTAACATGTCTGACAAAGCAGCTAGCTTTAGTTTCTGTAGTTAACTTATTGCCTTTAATTTTTGAGTGGACATGAAAACATCCTCCAGGGCGACCGAATATCATTTGGGGTGACCACTGCTGAGTATGTTACAGTTTCTGTATATTTCTATTTTATACATGATTTAAATACATGAAGTTAATTAAACATTAGCATATATTTGTCTAAATTGTCATTTTCCATTCTGTCTAAAAAACATTTTTGATCACTGCACAATCTGATTAGCGAGATTAAGACTGTTCTGTAATATTTTGAAATTGAAGGAGTAGCTCACTATTGAGCATGCTTAGCCCTCTTATGTTAATATTACATTTATCCCAATAAAAATATTGACAAATTCCATGTCTGAGAAATTTGGATAATTGTTTTATTGTTGGCTTAAAAAAAAATCTGTTCAGGATAAAGGAGACCAGCAACCGCATAGAATGTTTATCTTGCCAGCGATGAGCAACTTTACATGCTATTTCACCTTGGTAAAGATAGGGTCAAATTCAGAAATGCCTGGGGTTAAAGAAATGTAGATCACATATAATGAATTAATAAAAATGTAGGAGGGAACAGGGAAGAGGTGGGCAATGGAGACAGGAGGGTAGAGGTTGACTTTGATGTTCATATCATTTGTGGTGTATGAATGTTGAAATGTTTGAATACAAAGTGTTCAATTTTCAGATTTTCTTTTGTCTGAATGGTATTGTGTACATTTGAAATTGAATTTTAACTATTTCATTATTTGTACTGATGAGTTCTTTCGGCTTTTTCCCTTCCAGGGTCACCACAGCAAATCCAATTTGATTATCTGATTTGGCAAGAGTTTTTACGTCAGATGCCCTTCCTGACACAACCCTTGTAATTATCCAGGCATGGGACCGGCACAATGAGACATTGAGGCTACAGTTGTAGGCAGCAGCGTGAAGGGTCTTCCCCAAGGACTCACAGTGGACGCTCATCCAGGGAATCGAACCCAGGTCCCCTATGCACCAGCTCGGTGCCTTACCAACTGAGCTATCCAGCAGCTGTCATTTAATTATTTGTACTATTTTAATCATTTAATTATTGCCGTTTTATTATCGTGGGGTGACCAAGGATTGTTAACAATTGTACAACATTCAAAAACAAAATACTATTGCTATGTGGATGCTATCTGTACATAAAAATACAAAACAAGGGAGACAGTGCCATTATAGAATCCATTTTAAAGGAAGTCTAAGTCTAAGTCTCATTTATAACATCATGGATTACAAAAAATTAAAATGCACACAAGCCTGTCCTTCATGTTTTTTTTTAACTACTGATACTTCTTACTGGGAATGTTAAAGAAATACATTTTGAGATAAATTAGGGTCATACAAGATTACTCTTTTTAAGGCTATGTGCTATTAATTCACCTTTAAAAACACTAAAATCCTCTTAATTTAGGTTTTTACATATATGCATGTGTAGATCCAAGATGGCGCCACAATAGGCAGCCTGTTAACACAGCTCCCTAAACTTTTCCTACTTTAAGTTCTTCTGCCTCGACTCTCGTGGTCTAAGAGTTAGTTGGATTTTTTTTATGACATGGACATGCAACCTTTTTTAATTTTGTGAGGGTAGTAACCCATATGCTACTCTTATGGGACTCAATACCACAATGGGCAATCTTGTGAGCCAGTACGTTGTTTACAGTCGGGATCAGCTGTTGGAGTTAGCATCAGCAGGGTACTCCCGGGAGAGTGACCCAAGATTCCGAAGGGACTACAGCGTCGGAGGGAGGATGCAGAGCTAGAGCAAGTACCAGAGAGGAGGAGATGGTACAAACTGAGCGTTCCAGGGTAACGGAAGATCTTTACCCAACAAGATGGAAGCACTAACGGCACTAACCAGACTGCAGCAGGAGTACAAACAGCCTCTTGCTGTTAACGGAGACCAGGCTCACGGACACCACACCAACACCACACAGGACTCTTGTTCTTACTTGGATGGCTTTCTGTGTTTGTGGTGCAAATGCATATTGTGTATTTCGTATAAGAATTCAACTGATGTATATCTGTCTGTTTTTATTTCTACTCTTTGTATTTGGCTGCGGTGACACACAAATGTCCCCGTCGTGGGATAAATAAAGTTCTATCTTTTCTTACCTTACAATACATTCAAAAGGTTTGGACAATGGACGAATATATACATATTTTTAGCATTTAAAAATGTACCTCTTGAAAAGTCTTATACGTCAATGACCCATATATCAGATTTTTTCAAGAGGAAAATGTACAAAAAATGTTAATGAAATAAATTCTAAAACAAAAAATAATTGTTTGAATAATTATGCACCCCTTCCAAGTCAATATTTAGTAGATGCAGGTTTTGCTGCAATCACAGTACTGTGTCTCTGTGAATAAGTCTAAATCAGTTTTGCACATCTGCACACTGCAATTTTACTCCATTCTTCTTTGTAAAACTTCTCAAGCTCTATTAGGTTGCATGAGTATCAGGCATGAACAGCCCATTTCAGGTCCAGCCACAAATTTTACGCAGGACTGAGGTCTGGGCTTTGACTCAGGCATTTACCTAGTTCTTTTTAGCCCACTCCTGTGTAGTTTTTGCAGTATGCTTGGGATCATTGCCTTGCAAGAAAATAAATCTGCCAAGCCGTAGTTCCCTTGAGGCTGAATGAGATGTTCACCATAGGATTCTATCCAAATTTTACTGACCATGATTAATTTATGAAAGCAATATAAGCATAAAACATCCAAGGTGGTGTGCAAAACTGATTGAGACTCATCCACACAAATTGTTTTAGCCAAAGATTCATTTACCAGATACTGACTTGATGGGGATGAACAATTATTCAATTATGTTGTGTTATATAGTTAAGTTTCATTGACATTCCTTTATAAATCTGTTTTCACTTAGCCATTAGTTTTGTTGAATGAATGTGTGAAAAAGACCAGATTTTATTGTCCAAGAGTAGTTTACGACAGCAAGAAAAGGGTAAAACATCCAAGAGGGTGAAAACTCATTCTCAATTGAGAAGAAACAGCACCTATAAACAGCACTAGAGCATAGTTTTTTAAAATGTTTTGAAACAATTCCACATTGCTGTAAAGTGAGACCGCTCACGGTTTACAGAAAAAAATCCGTTAGCAATACAAAAGAACAATAATTACCTAACTATAATGAACTTACCTTCTGAGAGGCTTCCCTTTTCCTTTTTTCTTCCTTTTTCCTTTTCTTGTCTTCCATGAACTACTGCTCCTGTCCTGATACGCCTTTCTTCTGAGGGAATATATTTTTTAAAATTCTGATCACACACTCAGTTTTCTAAAGATAAATAGGTGCTTCAACCCCAAAGTATATGTACACCATGAAAATCCAGATCAGTGGCAACTACAAGGTACCGTAAGACTGCAGCAGCTGCTTGTGAGCGTGTGCATACTTGATGGGATAAGTCAACCATCAGGTGCTAGAGCTAAGGAAGTACGTGTAAAACTGTAAGCTGGTCACACTTGTTAGTTTATTCAAATTAGAAAGTTAACATTCTGGATGTCCATAGTCAGGTAGCTCAGCTTGTCCACATAGAATGTGACAATAAAACAAAAAGTCCATAAATGAAGGTTTACAAACAGTTTATTAGACTGCTATAAAGACATCTAACCCTAAACATTTAATTAACATAATATTAAAATAATAACTGACCGTACAGTACAAGATAGTAGAACTTGGTTACAATGCTTTAACTTTTAAATAACAGATTCTTTCTCAACAGTATACTGATAAACTAACTTTAGTCTCAAGCTTCTGAGTTTGCAAATGACACTATTAGCACATTGCTAGTGCATTGGACACAATTAACGCTCCAATTTAGCGTTACAGTGCGTTTAAATATGATTACAAATCTTACGCTGTCTATTATGTTACAGTGTTAATTAAAATGCACTGCTGTGTTCAATGTGCAATTGTCAGTTATCCATGATGGTGTCTGTGTTAAGCTGGTTTCGTTTTTTTCTCAGTGGTACTGCACCCGAGACGTTTCTAGATTCATGAAAATGAAGCCATCACCCTCCCTGGAGTATTTCTGGCCTCACTTTAAGCACATCACAAACCGTACCTGACTTCTATTGCGAGCTGTCAAATCTGCATGCAGCTGTCCTCCCGATCATTGATGTCAAGTAACTACTGTACATTAGCTACCGTATGCTCGGGAGCAGTTAGCCACCTAACATTACAGCAATCAGACACCGGAATCTAATGCAAACCATAAACTTTTGGCAAAACATTGCAAAAACGTAAAAGAACGTTGCTAAAAATCCTAGACATATACGTTTTGTTCACTTGGCTTCCCGCTGTCTTGTCTTCGTCCGTTCTACCGCAGATGCCAATGGAAATTTTAGTTGCTAGCTTATATTAAGGAGTGGTTTCAGTTCCTACGCTACTTGTAAAATACGCACACAGACACCACGTACAACATTAACAGGTAACGAGATCAACCAGCTGACAGCCCAGAAAACTTTGGCAAAAGCCTGCACGGTGTACGCAAATACAGCGAGCCTCGAGCCACATAACTAGCCGTAACTCTGCTTTATTTATGCACCACCACAATTAGTGCTAACATTAGTGCTAGTGATCGCTAACCAAACGTTAGCCAGGTCGGCTAAATTACCTACTGACAGAAGCTACAAGTAGCACTGGCTAACGGACTTAACTCGGCTCGCGAACGAGGTGGTAGTGGGTTTAAACATTGAACCGATCGACACATTGTCGTGCACGTAAACGTCGACAGTATAAAGATTTCAAAACCAATGCAGTCCATTCTTCGTACTCACCTCAAGAATCACATATGAAGAGTAGCTAGCGTGCTAGCTAGCTTGGCTAAAGTGCTTCAGTGCGATTTTTTTTTTAGCTTTTTGAGGCATTCGTCGAGGCTACAAGAACAGCGAAGCCTGAGCGAAAAAGTCAAGTAAGTGGAAGATGATGAAAATACACGCGCAATAAGCTACTGTTTTGTAAATAAGTACTAACGTTGTAATAGTGTAAACCGTATGTGTGCAGAGAAGAAGTTAGATTTCAAAGCGCTGTGGAGTCAGTCGGTTGACGGGCGGCCATTTTGCTGCTCAGCATGATGCGTCTCCAATGGCCAGGCTGTGGCAGCTGCGTGGAAGCCTTCTGACTGGCTGGCTGCAAACAGGAGGGATACATAAAAGACGCTTTTTGACCTTCATAAGCTTTCCGCAGCCAAACTCGCCCCCTCTGCGCGCAGTTCTGAGGCTAACCCTCCTTCCCAACCCCCGTTCTCTCTCAAGCCTACGTGTTGTCATTGCTACTTCAGTTGTGACCAGTGGACTGTAAGTACTTAACTGCAAAACCCTAAAACACAAACGCATATTTGTTTCTTGGCAGCATGGCTCCAAAAAAGGCAGCAGCCAAGAAAATAAAATTAGAGAAGAACTTGCAGGAAAAGTGTGAGGAAGACCCCGAGGAAGATGCAGAAGAGGGAGGAAGCAGAATGAGAAAGAAGCGTAAAAACGGCACCTATATTGGAGCCCACGTTAGCATTCAAGGTACGCTTTACCTGTGGGCTGTCAGACTGCTGTGTGGTTTTCATGCTGGGTCTCATACGTGTTTGCTTATTTCCTCAGGTGGGATATGGAAAGCAGTTGACTCCTGTACAGAGATGGGTGGCAAGTGCTTTGCTCTGTTTCTGGGCTCTCAACGCTCTTGGAAAAGGCCACCCCTGGATGTGAAAGCAGCAGAAAAATTTCGAGGGAGAAGTGCCCAACAGGGGTTTGACCCTGTTCACATTGTTCCTCACGGTTCCTACCTGATGAACTGTGGATCACCAAAAGAGGGTGTGTAATCGTGTCCCTGTCACCAGGATCAGTGAAATGCAGGGATGTCAGTCATTTCAGGTCATGGGCCACATATACTTCAAGTATGTACACACGACAATAAAGTAGCAGCTGTAAACAGCACTAAAAACAAAAGTTATGGTGAAAAAATAAGCAGTCATATTTGGCGTGAATGTACTTTTTTTTTGCACTTAACATATCTTTAATTCTTTTGTTCAGACAATATGACATTTTTGGGATTCACTTTCTGATTTTTTTTTTTTTTTTTTTTAATCCCAGGTTTCATTCAACACACGCCAGATGCTTCTGTAATTATCATTTACAGCTGTTTCTTATCATGGGGTCAGGGCTCACCCTAAATACTGACTTTAACCTTAAGAATCTATTTACTTCTATTTTTGTGTGTCTCTCAAATAATTATGCGTGTTCCTTTCAACGTTGAAAAACAAATTGAAAGGCTGCGTAAAAGTTTTTCACTGCACTTTACATAATGACAAAGTTTTACATCTAGAAATTATTTTGCAAATGTGAATAATGTGAACATCCATAAAGTAATTGTAAAGTATTAAGTAAATAGTAAAGTACTAAGACAAGTAAGTGAAATTTTATGCCCTGTTTATCATTTACACTTGTGAAGTAGAACTTGCAGATCTACAAATACACTATATCTAGAAACAGGCAGAGTATTGTTAAGAGTCCTCTTTCTAAGATTATTCACATTTTTTGTAAAATGATAGTTTATCAATGTCACATCATCACATAAAAGTTTGTCACGTCCATGTGATGTGACTTTGTACATCAATATAAAAATTTGCAGTTGCCATTATTTATAGATTATAATAGAATTTTTCTGACTAATCCACTGGAGATTGAATTGGGCTGAATGTGGCCCCTGTACCAAAATGGTAATTTTTAATTTTTGCATTTCACTAATTCAAATTGAACCCTTTGACAGGCCAGTTTTAGCCCACAAGCCATATTGTTGACGATTCATCACTGACGCTGCTTTGTCTTTCTTCGGCCAGATGTTTGTGAGAAGAGCCAGGCCTTGCTGGTGGATGAGCTCAATCGCTGTCATATCCTCGGCCTCAAACTTTACAACTTCCATCCTGGTTCTTCCTTGGGCTCCATCAGCACTGAAGAGTGCATGGACAACATAGCAGACGCTATCAACCACGCTCACCGACAAATACCTCGTGTAGTAACAGGTACAGGGATCATGAGTTGTGTGATGCCACACACAAACCCAGTGTTGATTTGAAGCGCTGCAGTAAAATACCCTGTTGGTGAAGTTTGTCGATACTGTCAGAAGTTGATTACGCACAAGTGCAGTTGGTGTGATGTTTTTGTCATGGTGAGAGTATGATCCCATTTGCTGAGTTGGTTTATTTGTAATCAATGTATCTGCTCTTATGGGAAGAAATCATTCTAAGATTATATCAATTAGCAGTAAAACATTGAGAATAATTATCGCAATAGATTTTAATAATAATGTAAATTGAATTTCCATTTGTCTTCTGTCTTAACCGTTTTGTCCACATTCTCACCCTAAACATAGTTTTGTTCTTTTAATGAACTTTTTCGATGCACATTTTAATGTCAAACATTTTTATCTTGGTTTCATGAGTTTGACAAGTTTTGGTTGTAAGAATTTTAAACCAAAAAAGTGTCTTTACATTACGTTTCTTTCATAGTAGTGACCACAGTCCTTTAAGTCCTTAACGCTGCTGGTGTGAAAAGGATAAACTACAGAGGAATGCCTGCAAAAAGTCTGAAGCAACAGCAGAAGGAGCCCTCAGGCAGTCCTTCAGGAATGAAAAACTTCAGCCAATTTCTTATGCTTGTTAGGTATAACCATGTGATGAAACTGCACTTGAATGGGCATGTGAGATGGGTGTGTTCATTTGTTTTTCTTTTTTGTTTTTACAGTGTTGGAGAATATGTGTGGCCAAGGTAGCACAGTAGGCGGAAAATTCTCAGAGCTGAAGGGCATCATAGACAAAGTGAGAGATCAGACCCGGGTTGGAGTGTGTCTTGATACCTGCCACGCCTTCGCAGCAGGTAATAAATGTGTCAATCTCCTCCTCCACAGGTTCCAGAGGGCATCCCAGGACGGAGCTGGCCTTCTTTTGTCCAGTCAGTTTTGTTTGTCTGTTTGTCCAGTCTCTTCCTGTCAGATGTTGTGATGCTGCTCTCCCAGCAAACCACACCATAGTATATGGCAGATGGCACAACAGAGTTGTAGAAGGTCCTCAGGAGTGCCCCCCGCACCTCAAAGGACCTCAGCCTCCTGAGCAGATACACTCTACTGTGTCCTTTTTTGTAGAGGATGTTGGTAGTATGAGTCCAGTACAGTTTATTGTTCAGGTGAACACCCAGGTACTTATGAGACATCACCATCTCTATGCCCCATCCCTGGATGTTCACTGGTGATGGGGGTGTGTGGGGGCGTTGACGAAGGTCCACAACCAAAGGCAATATTAATATTTATAATCTATATCAGGGGTCTGCAACTACGGCCCTGGAGAGCTGTAGTCCTGCATGTTTTCGATGTGTCCCTCTTCCATCACACCTGGTTCAACGGTCAGCTCATCACTAAAAGCTGCAGAAGCTGGTAATGACCTAATCCAGGTGTTATGGAAGAGGGAAACATCTAAAACATGCAGGGCTATGGCTCTCCAGGACCAGGGTTCTCTACCCCTGATCTATATGGACAAAAAATATCGGGACATTTCATAGCTGCTACAGCTGTAAGAGGTCCTGTTTGTGCTGATTTGAGATAAAAACGTCAATATTTCCTTAAGTTTAATTGGAGAGTTTTCTACCTGAGTGAGATGTGAAGAAAATAGATGGTTGGTTGTGGCAGAAAATTATTATTTACAGTCGGAGCCCAAAAATTTTTTTTTAAATTTAGTGGTAAAACAATTAAAATCATACTTGCAGATAAAGAAAATACCCAAAATCATTGTTGAGAGATCAAGTAAAAACAATCTGAATTTTGGTAGTAAAGATCAGAACAAAACAATGCAATGATATTTATCGTAATATAAGACTCGATGGCATTTGTCATTATTGTTTTGTAGCCCAGACCTCTGTTAGAAAATAAACACCTGACTTCCAACGTGTCCAAATATTTGTGTCCATATAGTGTATATCAGTATCAGATGTTTTGATGGCAGAGCCACAGCCAGCAGTGTTGTACAGTGTGCACTGTTTCTCATCCTGATAGGATATGACCTGACTCTAAAGGGAGGAGTGAAGGCCATGTTGGATGAGTTTGATCAGGAGGTGGGACTTAAATATCTTGAAGCCATTCACCTTAATGATTCCAAAGGTACTATCAGATCTTGCACAATATTGAATTGGAGAAAAAAAATCAGCACAATAGTTTGTTGTGCCTCTACTATTGTGTTGCTTTCTAGGGAAACTGGGCTGCCACCTCGATCGCCACGAGGACATCGGTAAAGGTCACATTGGAATCTCCGCTTTCCAAGATATTGTCAATGAGCCCAGACTGGACGGTATCCCTATGATCCTGGAGACACCCGGACGGTGAGATAACTGACACCCATGTGTTTACAATGCAAGTTATGGGGCTTATTTCAGACTTCATTCACTCTACCATAATATTTTAACTTCATTATAACCAACACCTATGTAAACACTACAGACCCTGTGTAAGTTTAGAAAATCCAGGCTTGTGTTTCACCATTGATAGAAACAAAAACAGACATTTTGAACAACAACACACAGGCCTACAATTGTCCCCATCAAGTGCTCTCTCTGAAAGATGGTAAAACATTATCCCTGAAATATGAAGCTGTGAATTCAACCTGGATGTAGAATTGCAGACGTTTGCAGGAAGTAACCCATTACTCATTCTTACTGTTACTAATACTGTATTCGGTTGCATTTTCAGCCTAACCAATCATGTGACATGTTTCAGCCATGTCAAGTTGGCTATGGGATGACGAACAGTATATGTAGTATGTATCTGACATTGAAGTAAATATTAACCATATTTAATATCACTAACTATTGGAGTCACTTAGGTGTGTGATAATGCAATGCATTCTGCCAACAAACAAAAGTATTTCTTATTGGGTTTTATGATTGGCTAAATATCTACAAATATACTTTTTTTTCCCAGAATGAAGTGTTATAATCACTTGTATATCCTTGTGTCTGGCATGAGGATATAAGTACACTACAGGTGGTCCTCAGGTTA
>JAPTHA010000012.1:3562767-3576088 GCA_029814585.1 Gymnapogon annona | reverse complement strand
CTCTCCATTGCTCTGGACTGTCGACCCTAAGTACTTAAAATCCTCCACCTTCTTTGTCTCTTCTCCCTGTAACTTCACTCTTCCACTTGGGTCCCTCTCATTCGCACACGAGAGGGACCCAAGTGGAAGAGTGAAGCAAAACCCGACACAAATCTAAATTCGTTTTTTTGTTTGTGTCTATTACTCCATCCTGTTATTCCTCCTAAAAGACACAGTAAAGCAAAGCGTGATCTCACCGGAAATAGTAGTACTGAAGAAAAGGACACAAGTGCATACAGAGAGCAGCTTTTATGACACACCTCCAGCTACAATACAAAGTGTTCCACTGGAGTGTTTAATCCCGCGTTAGAGGCTCTTCACACAGAATACTACACTAATAAAGTATTTCTTTTCTATTCTATTCTATTCCATTTCATTCTGTTCTATTCTATTCTACTTACATACCATGTGAATGTGTATGTTGCAGTGGAACTGTCTTTTTTTAAAAAAAATCAAAATATGGCCAAGCTATTTTAAAGACTTTTTTTCATTTTTGTGGTGGTTTTATATTTATCTACTGCCTGAAGGAGGTTGGATGTTGTATTTTTGTAACAGTACTCTAACGTTCAGGCATAGAAGAGAGGAGGACAGTTCAGATGGTTAGAAGCAGAGAAGACAAAAACATAAGAGGGGTGCGAGGGGGGGCGACCCCTTCTGGGTCTGTGGTCAAAGGTCTTAAAGAGGATCACAGACAAAGTCTAAACACCTGAGCCTCCCGTAAGCACAGCTGCAGTAATTAATGGCCTCATGGGTATTCCTGTAACACTGCTGGTTATCAATTAGACTGAGGCTGTTTTTGATTAAACCTAAAACACAAGACAAATGTTTCCCCACTTATGGAAGATGATGAGTACCTTAACACTGAGGTGGCAAAAGTATAGATTTATCAACACTAGAACATTAGAACATGATTCATTTTCATCTTATCTAGTTTTTTTTGTCTTGGTGAATGATTTCATCCTGTTAAATACATTTGCAGTTGCAAATTGATAGTTTTCTTACATGCTCTATTGTCTCGTCTCTCTCTCTCACTCTGCTAAGTAAAATCCAAATACCTGGAAACTTCTGAAATACAGTTATAATCTAGAAGTATTTGGTAGTATCCCCCTCTAAAATGAGACTGTGGTTTCAGGGGGATTTAACCCATAAGTGTCCTGTCACATGAGTGGTATCCATAGGAACCTCCAGGCTTTCATATTCAACATCACACCTCACTATACTGGTCCCCAGAGTCCGTTTGTGATCCAGGATCCAGCCCTCCGTGGAGCTGGTATGTGCCACGCCTCCTCCCTCTCCTCTCCCAGATGCCCCTTCTTTAAATGCTCACCCAGGGGGAAGTGAAGCAGAGGGCCTGGGACTTGTGGTCAGAAGTAAATTAGAAGGGCTGCCTTGGACCTGACGCAATCCACATGTCATGAACCGTAGTAGGTCATTAATGAAGCTAGACGGGGCCATGCATGGGTGGGAGACACAGGGACATTTAGCTGCTGCAGTGGAAAGCTTTTAAAAGAACCAGAGGTCCTTGTCAAAGCTGCTTTATACTATCAAAATATTTAAGAATTGGATATCCATTACTCTGCTGGCAAAGAACAACACAAGAGCTTTTTTTGTTTTTTTTTTTCAGCCTGGCCTCATTATAGACTTACATGTGCAGTAGCACCACTTCCAAGCAGCGGCTGTAATCAGTCTCTTCATATCTCACACAGTACCCTTTGCCTGTTTATAAACTAATAGAGTGCTGTTGCTCTGTCTCTGTCCCGTAGAAAACAAACTTCATCTAACCTTCTGACAGATAAAGTAGCAGGAATTCCTTTAAAGTTTATCACTTTTAATGGACAAGAGACTTGGACTTTGGTTTTGTTGCACAGACGAGTGACTGTGATCTAAATTTAGATGGTTCCACACCAGCAAACCTTTGGAACCCAGAATCCTAAAAACATGTGGACAGATGGATGTGTCCAAAATGCAGGTTTCATTACAACTAAATGCAGCATTGAAAATAGGAACGATTTTGGTTTTCTCGCTACAAGCATCACAGAACATACAGCAAATGTCGTCTGTTTCTCTCAACAGCCCTCAAAACCAAATAAGTCCTAGTCTACATTTTAAAGATGGATTGTTTTTTTGTTTCTGTTTTTTTTTACTCTCAATAGATGACGGTTTCCATGGTGCAACCACAGAACAGTTTGCAGCTGGACTTGGACCTATTTGTGAGCTGATGTTGGACAAAGCCAAAGCCCAAAACCGAGTGGGGGAAACTAGGTGACCTTACCACATTCCAACAGGCCCAGCTGGTTCCAGGAACACAACTGCATAGTGTTCTCCTCAATTTATGGTCTTTTAATTCAGCCAGCTATGCATGACATTAAGGTACAAAGAGTGGGACAGAGTTTGGCCTGCACATGATAAACACAGATAATAGCCTGTGAACTATTTGGCAACGCTGCCCTGGAGCTTAATTTTTCAGCTTTAGAAAGATTCGACATCTTGGAATAAAGCTGTTTTTCTCCATACTTTGGACTTCAGAGAAAAAAAAAGTTAGTTACACAGAAGAAGAGTAGATCTTTGCTTTGCCATCCAGTCGGATTAAAGTTCCAGTTTTTTTTTTCTTCGTTCGTCTTTTTAAATAAATACTTAACCAGTGACCATGAATCTTCAGGAAAAGCTCTCAGGCCTCAAAGGTCTGGTCACACACTCCCACAGCAAACGGCGTTTTAAAAGTGACCTCACCGTGGACATGATTAGTCCTCCTCTGGGGGATTTTCGCCACACTATGCACGTGGGCCGCGGAGGCGATGTGTTCGGAGACACCTCCTTCCTCAGTAACCATGGAGGGACGGCCAATGGAAACAATGGCGACACAGATTCAGTCTCGACCCCTGATAACAAGATCGGAGCATTCTTCTCCAGGACGATCCGTCAGATCAGGAGAAGTTCAGACAACCGACCCAGAGAAGGAGCCAAGGATTTGTCACCACCGCCTCCAGCTGTTTCTCCCATCATCAAGAACGCCATCTCCCTCCCGAGGCTAGATGTGGATTTGCCCAACGGGAGTCCCACCAACAAAGTGCTCTTTCCCAGTTCTCACAGCACACCTGAGGACAAGAAAAGCTCTTATGGTTAGTGACCAGACTTCTTATTACACATCTCTTACTGACTGAACCTGTTTATTTTTGCTGTTGTTGTGAAAATCGAAGTCAACGAATAGAAAATTTAAAGAAGGAAAAAGCTGTTGGGAATTACTCAGCTGACGTTACCTATGAGGCTGTCAAAATGAACATCACTTACACACATACAGGTATAGGTACCCGTACATACATACAGGTTCATGTACCCGCACATACATACTGTACATACATGTACGCATACATACATACATACATACATACATGCATACATACATGCATACATACTGGTACAAGTACCCATACATACTGGTACAGGTATCCACACATGTATGCAGGTAAAGGTACCTGTACATACATATATACATACAGGTACAGGTACCTGTACATACTGTACATACAGGTACAGGTAAAAGTACATATATACATGCAGGTACCTCATACATACAGGTACCTGTGCATACATACAGGTTAGCATAGTACCGTTTTTTTACTGGTGTTTCTAGCTTTACTTATGTGCACAGCATCATACTAGAAAGCTATAGAACCAAATGTGGAGTGTAAATGTGACCTGTGGATGTGTGAGGAGGGGGAGATCTTCCTCCCTTCAACTTAAGATTGTAATGATGAAACATTCAGATATATTTTTTTAATATGATGCAAACTGTGGAAATAATAATGTATTTGAGATTCCAAATGTGGGTGTTTGTGGTGAGAAAATTGTTTTTATTTATACCCTTTTTTTCCTTCATATTGAAATTAATATCAAAGTCAAAGTAATAACAGAAAAGATTCAAAAATCAATTTGTGGTGATTATAAGACCTGTTATTTTCTCTCAAACTCAGTATCTCAAAGTGTAACAGAAAGTGCCATTAGCCAATGTGGATCTGCCAATGCCTTTGTCTGACACTTAAGTATAGTTAAGTTTTGTTAAGTGAGGTTATGGTTTCATTTTTACACATACTGTAACTCTTACTAATACTTAGTCTAGAGCAGTGGTTCTCAACTGTTACGGCTTCAGGACCCTCCAACACCCCTGAACATCAAAGAACATTTTCAATAAAATTACCTTGTCAGTTAGTAAATACTGAAAAAATATTGTGCTTTTTATGGAATAAATTCAGTTTCTTCTGTTTTTATCCACAAACTGCATGAAAAAAATCATCTTCAAAATAAAAGCACAGATAATTATTATTAATGTTTTTTTTATTGCCCTGGCAAAGGTTTGCGACCTACTGAAAATAGTTCTGTGACCCACTTTTGGGTCGCGATCCATTAGTTGAGAATCACTAGTCTAGAGGATGGTAAAGGACTGCAAAGGCAGGCGACTGTGTAGAGGAGTTGCAATTGGCGCAGGGATTAAACTGAAGCCTGTGCAGTGTAAGACATGCAGAATAACCACTAGATTCTGATCAAAAAAACCCTGCATGGGTCCCATAGACTTTCACTGAACTTCTCTCTACAAATATATAGAACCAAGCCACAGATTTTTTGGGGGGGTGATTCTTAAGATTAATTCATGCAACAGTGTATCTTATTCTGGAGAACTGACACCAGATCTGTTTCAAATAACTGTAAAACTATACATCTAGTGGCATTTTCTCAACATGGTGTCATCTATTTTTTGTTTGTCATTGAAGCGTTAAAGAAAACTTCACACGGCAAATCCCAAAATTATTCCCAAGAACAAGGATAGATCATTCCTTTCAAATTAAAACGGTGCTGCTGCTAAACAAAGTAAGACACACCAGCGAATGACAAATGAGTTAAAAGAAGCGTCGACCACGCATAGAGTTGCAGAGAAACGCCGTCTGTCATTTAGACCCAGTCATCTGAACAGATTTGGCCCAGATGTCCTTATGAACCACCTTGGCAGGTAATCAGCAGCGTTCACACCGATAACGTGCAGAGACTGAGACGCTATGTCTGAGAGGCTGTGAATGAGTCACATTAGCACCACTAAGGGCTCAGGCGGTTTGACCTGCCCACTGCCCATCTGCATTTATGTGTTTGCAGGGTTTCGCTCGTGTCAATGTATTACGCATGAGTGTTTACAGATTCAATGCCGTCATCTTTTAAAAGTAATTAAAGTGTGGGGGTGATTTTTGGTTTGTTTTTTTTGACATCTCACAACTCTAAAGTAACATTTCATCTGTTGGGAAACTAGCCATTGAATTTCTTGCCAAGAGATGACTCTCATGTTTGTGCTATTAATATAATGTGATACTGCAGCCAAATAACAGTAGGTTCACCTCGAGGCCAAACAACTCCACTGGATCTGTCGTACAGAAAAGTACAAATTCACATGTCTGTATGATTGAAACAAAAAAAAGGGTCATAAGATACTGATGAATCAGATTCAGAAATATGTTACTGCTTTTTTATTTACATTTTATGATACTTTACATATACTCAACTCCACTGTACATATTGTATGTTAGTACCTTGGATTTGTCTGATTTCTCCAGATGACAATTTTACATCCCTTTTATGTTCACAACTTAAGTAGCTATATATATGTTTAATTTATGTGTTGACTAAAGGGTTTATGGGTTACAAAAATTCTACAAAAACACTTAAAAAATATTGTCAAAAAGCTGAAAGTAGTCCTGTTTTTCTGAGCTTGTGCAAAGTTGTTGTTTTTTTTTACAGATAAGGACAGGAACTTAGGAACACATGATGATGTCAAGGAAAAAGATGCACTGGTGTAAATGAAATGACCAACACCTTTATAAAGTAGTTCAAAAGAGCTCAACATGGGAAGAACATGTCCCAACATAATTATGCATCTGTAATACAAATCAGAAAACATCATACGACGGCTCATGACTGTCATATAATTCATATTTTCAGTTTTTAAGTGCGCTTTTATTAATATATTGATTAATTAAACTTGAGTAAAGGATCTGAATGCTTTTTTCACCATATAATATACTCTATACAGGTGTGGTGTTGATTAACCATCTCAGTTCAGAGTTTTAGTTTGTTTAAATGTAATGCTGTTAAGGTTTGGTTGTCATTTGCGTATGATGCATTTGTTCTATATAGAGGAGATGGTTAACGTTTTAAAGAACCGAAGAACTCAGTGTTTTATAGACTTGGGTTTACTGAGTTTGTCTTCATAAACTAAGGTTAGTTCATAAACTTTCTGCTGCCCCCTGTCGGCAGCACTTGCATGTGCATATACTGCCACATCCGGTGTGTCCATGGAGCCCTCAGTTTAAGGTTAGGGCGATGCTCAGGCTTGTCATCGAAGAAGTGCCTGATCAACATGCATGTAATACACTTCATGTTAAGGGTACGCCTTGTGTTTAACATATAACTGAACCACAACTAAACTACATGAGTTCACAAAATGACTTAAATGGAACTCTGATTCTAAAAGGATGACCTGGAGTAAACAAATCAAAGATATTGATCTCGTTCTACATCCACTGATGGACTGATTTGTGTTTTGTGTGTTAAATGTGTGTCTCCTGCTCAGGTCTGGAGTCTGGTTTCGTCACTCTGCCTCGTCTGTCCCGATCAGAGCGTCAGCAGCCTTCCATCTCCGTCTCCTCCGCCTGCTCCCCTAACATCCACCGTGGCTCTCTGACCGACCCCACCGACGCCATCCTCGCGACCTGCTCCACTTCTACTGTGGTCTGTGAGCACAAAACCACAGCTTTCTCCGACTCTCTTCCATCCCTCACCTCCCTGGAAACCTTCACCCTCGACCT
Organism: Gymnapogon annona; assembly: GCA_029814585.1. Taxonomy (NCBI): domain Eukaryota; kingdom Metazoa; phylum Chordata; class Actinopteri; order Kurtiformes; family Apogonidae; genus Gymnapogon; species Gymnapogon annona. The sequence continues at coordinate 3,569,204 of JAPTHA010000012.1, read as the reverse complement.
GGGGCCATCCCTTATGAGCGAGGTGTTCGGCCTCCTCGACGGCCACGTGGAGGATCACGGCCACGCCTGGGAGGGTGAGGAGGTGGGGTCGGCGTGCGGGCTGACCAACGAGGGATCAGAGATGGACTCGGCAACAATCTCATATGTGGATTCCCTGCTCAGGGAGGACTATGGCGGAAGGAAGAGTCCACACGGACGGGAATGGGAGGAGGAGGAGGAGAGTATAATGGAGGCCAATGATGGAGGGTTTTTGGTGAGAAGCGCAGTACCTGATGTGGTGAAGGGGTCTCCAGAGAGGGTCAAGTTAGGGATAGGGATGGAGAGCGAGCGGTTCCAGAGTGCTACAGATGTGCTTGCACGTCACTACGGCGTCAGCAGCGTCTTAAGAGGACAGAATAAGATGGACGCCACCGATTCAGAGATGATCAAGAAGAAAATGTCCTACAGTTACATAGACGACGAGGACGAGATTAAAGTCTGAGTTTGGACACTAAGGAAGATCTTTATCTGAGGTATGAGCTTAGTCAAATTCCAATCACCTACAGAATCGCCATGGAAGCTTGAATCCCATCATTCTTATAGTCAGCTGGGGTACAGGATTATGGATTCCTTACTTTAATGCAATGAGTGATATTTGTGATGAAAACCTGTTACTGAATGTATTTAAGTGTATTTTTCCACCTCATGGTATCAGCTCAGCTTGACTCCACTTGCCTTTTGGTTTTTCCATCAGAGAAAAAGTTGTAGACATTAACTAGTATCTTTGACTTTTTTTTTTGTCTCACCACACTTTTATTTCCATATAATTGGAGGTGATGTCAAAGATGACATGAAAATACTGCAGACTACTGATGGATGTGTCGTATGGAAGAGAACCAGGGGGCATCAGTGCAGATGTATGTCAAAGTGTAACACCACGACCACTAGACACTGGATCAGGAAAAAGGCCGACATCTATTAGGGAGGTTTTCAGTCAAGTGTGTCACAAATTTTAACCAGTTTAACCAGAGTTTTAGTAGATTAGTAAAAGTAAAAAGCCACTTTAAATATGTTATGTGTATATTAAGAGTTTGTTTGTCACCATTATTGTTTTGCCAGGTATAATAACATATAATAACCCACTTGTTGATGGAAGAGCAGATAAACATAAGAGATAAGAAACAGCAACGAACTCTTAAGGCATTTTCGGTAAAAAATATTAAAATGCCTATATTGTCATGATGTGGTCAATTCAACCTTTTACCTCGTTTCATCAGTACGTATACAGGAGGTCCTCGGGTTACGCAGTACTCAACCTACGCTGTTTTGACTTTAAGAAAGGACATGGGCATGTTTCGAGGTCGGGACAGTGGTGCCTCTTGCCATTTTTTCATGCGTACTGTGACCCCAGACCGGCATCTGTGGGACCCCCATGGGAGGTCCCACAGACGCCCAGTGACGCGGTGGATCCACCCATCCCTTCTGGCCGTAGAGTCCTGAACAAAACCGTCCCTTCTTGTGCTGCTCCGAGCACCACAGAAGAGACCCGGCTGCAACGACTCCGCCAAAATGTGAAAAGTGCTGCAGATGAGACACGCGACAACAACAACAAAGCTAAAAAAACAACCAAAAAAACCCCCGAATACCATCTATCGGTTGTTCGGCGTAACGCTCTTCAAATATCAACAAGTTGCATGCCACAAATATGTAATCCGTGTCTAAAAGTGCCCAAGTGTTTGTTATGAAATTCCATAACAAACACTTAAGTCCTTCAACTGTGCTGACCATTATTCAGGACAAAGCCTGTATTTTTACGAGTATTTGGATAGTTATTTCGAGATTTAGAGGGTATTTTAGGGGATATTTAGGGGGTATTAAAGTGTTAATTCCGACTTCCATGAAAATTCGGGTTACAGCGCCAGCGTAGGAACAGAACTAGTTCATAACCCGAGGACCACCTGTATGTCCAAATCCAAAGACCACCCAGATCAGATGGTTTTAATGTCTGCCTTCACACCAGATTCATATGAGCAGTTTGTTTTATTGTGGATTTGTTGATTCATTTCTGCTGCACTTGATACACTACAGTTTCGCTCTAACAAGGGATTGTTTCTTGTATTTATTCAATAACCATCGGGGTCTCTCTATTGGTTCACACGTTTATGTTTATTCACCAGCTCTACCAAGTGCAAAAAGGCTATTCATGCTTTTCAGGTTTTATAATGTTTAAATTGGAAACATGCATATTGATTTCCATTGACCTCTCCAGAAATGCTCAATACAGTATGTTCATCTTATTTTATGCATTTTAAGGATTAGATGAACCAGTGTTAGAAGTCTTGAAAAAAGTTACATGGAAAGATTTATTTATGCTGCCTTCACGTGCTGGAAAATGATCCATTCCACTAGAGGATTTGAAATAACAAATACATTGTGTTCAAGTGCTTTTGTTGTCTTAGCAAGATGAAAAATGCGCACACAATTTAGCACACACAAAGCAGCACACCATTTATTGTGACCTGCTGTTTGGGAAAAAGAGTTTTGGGTGTATTAATTCATCTGCCACACATTTTATTTGTAATTATTTTTTGCAAATTGTGTTTTCTACAAATGTGCAAAATCATCAGCTGACAGAATCCCTCGTTGTCTGTGGTGTGTTGAGAAGTTCAAAGGTTATATCCATTTCAGTAACACATTTCTGAATTCATAACTAGTATTTACCATCATTCCTACAGCATGTGAAGGCAGGATTAGTCCTAATGACTGTGGTGACTTTTGTAATGATAAACTTGCTCGGGAAAATGAGAACCTTATCAAGTAGGCAGAGGTAATTTACTTGACTTTGCTTGTCCTGCGAATACAAACAACTGAATGCGTCCTTGTATTCAGATGTTAAACTCTGAGTGTTTTTAGAACAACCAAAGCAACAGGCTGAGGTCAGACTGAGGACATGAAGATCTGTCTCTGTGATTGGTGAAAGAATTTGATCGAGTGGTTTTCTGTTCTTTGGTTTAATCTCCAACAACATCCTCAATTCCTGTTTAGCACGTCATGTTGAAAATGATGCCATAGCATTATTGCTACGATGACCAGGTGTAATACATCGGTGCAGGGGTAAATGGAGTACATGTTATTATAAGTGAGTTGAGTTGAGCTAATACCATTCAGTGGAGAGGTGCCATGGAAGTGTTTTTAAAAAAGCGTTGCGACTTTAAAAAAAAAAGGCAAGTAGAAAAGTGAAGATGTACCAAAGAATGAGGCACCTTAAAGAAAACATGAGCGTAGAAGTCACAAAGCCCGTACTTCATTTAAATGCCTCCGATTTTCTTACATTTTATGGGGAAGACTCCTGCTCATCAGCGCAAAGAGAAGTCTTACTCTACACTTCACTCAGGAATACTCTACGAGGAAAGAATAAGGGACGAGAATACAATCTCAAGATGTGTGATATGAAGTCTCATCAGACAAACGTAAATCACAGAAACACAAATGTCTGTTATAAACTATGTGGATTAAGGGAATATAACCAGCACAACCAGTATTTGCTAGATGCAATTAAAGCCTGAACCTTATAATTGTTCATTTAATGCTGCAGACTTTCTATATAGATGCTCTGAGCACCTTTTAGGATTATGAAGTCCAATTCCTATATTGCTTTTTATAGAAGAATTGTCATTTACTGTGTATTTCTTTTATACAAATGTACGTAAAGATATCAACTGACCTATAGATGTATACTTTTCAGTATGAGCACCTGCAGCACATCATGCAATTCACATCCACATGCTGCAGTCAATACCAGTTATGTACTATGGTGATATAAATCGACAATAAAGATGATATTAATTAGGCTTGACAGTCATGGTTCATTTAAAGGGATATTACACATTAAAGAAGACAATCACTTTATTTTTTTTTAACCTTCTTTGAGTTAGGGTTATAGAGGATGTGGTTTATAGGTCAGAAAGTTGCTGTGTTTTACATATGGGTCTAAAATGGATCATATCAAACTGATGAGAAGTGATTGATGAGTATCTGACTGATGTCTTTGCTCACATGTCTCTGCTAAAGTGCGTGGACATCGGGGGCTGTGCCTTTGGAGTGGTAAACTGGGGTGGTGGTCTTCATCTTTGAGGAGGGGGACCAGTGGGTGTGTTCCAACTATAAGGCTATCACACTCCTCAGCCACCCTGGAAAGATCAATGCCAGGGTACTGGAGAAGAGGGTACAGTAGATGAACCTGCGATCGACGAGGAACAGTGCGGTTTTGACCCCAGACATGGAACCGTGGACCAGCTCTTAACCCTTAGGGTGCTAGAGGGGACGTGGCTCATCCTGTTCATATGTGTTAAGTGGATTTGGAGAAGGCTTACAACCGTGTCCCAAGGGGCATCCTGTGGCAGTTGCCCCAGGAGTAAGGGGTGGGTGGCTTGCTAGCAGGCATTACATCCCTATACCCAAGGAGTGTGATTCTGGTTCACGGAGTTGGCAGTAAGTTGGATATGTTCCCAGTGAGGGTTGGACTCCCTCATGGTTGCCCTTTGTTATTGGTTCGTTTCATAACTTTCATGGACAGAATTTCTAGGTGCAGTCAGGTGGTGAAGGGATCATGTTCCGTGGTCAGAGGATCTCGCCTCTGCTTTTTGCAGATGATGTGGTCCTCTTAGCCTCATTGAACAACGACCTCCGGCAGTCACTGGGGTTGTACGCAGCCGAATGGAAGAAGATCATGCGAATGGGAAGAAGATCAGTACCTCCAGAGATCCCGGGTCCAACACAGCACACACTGGAGGGATTATAACCCTCGTCTGGCCTGGGAATGCCGTGGGATTCCCCTGGAAGAGCAGGTGGCAGTGGGTGAGGAGAGGGTTGTCTGGGCTCCTCTGCTGAGGCTTTTGCCCCCACCACTCAGACCCAGATAAGAGGATGAAGACAATCTAACTGACTTCTAAAATGGGTCACTGATGGTGGATGTTTACAGGCTTTAATAATTGTTGCAGACACTGAATACTATCATTAGCTGGATCTAAGGAAAAATTCACACTCAACACTTAATAGTGGTGTATTTTCAGATATCTGGGAAAATTTTTACTGTCACTGTTGTTCTATTTCCTGTACGCGCTCTGACTTTCAGGAAATGTCATACAAGAATAAATATGTTACTCCATGAGGAAACATGACGACTAAAATACACACAGACTGAAAAGAGTGAAAGATGGGCCCAGCAAAATATAAGCCATCTGCTCACTGTGCCATAGAGGGGAATTCTTTCACTGGTGGAGGAAGAGGTGGGGGGCAGTTTGGAGCTCTCAGCCCAGGCTTTTTCGGTGCAGGCTTTTTGACAATGGCAGACTGAGCTCTGGGCGCTGGTGTTGGCAGAGTTCTGGTCTCTGGTGCTGCTGTTGGAGCTGGGATTCCACTGGAGCTGGTGTTGTTAGCAGGAGAAGGAGGTGGGGGAGCCTGAGGCTTGGGGGGCACCGGGGCTCTGGGTTTGGAGTACTGAACCTGCTCAATAGTGTGGTTAGTTTTACCCACATTGAAGGTTCTCTTGGCTGTGGACAGGAAAGGAAACTGTGTTACTGACATTTATTAAAAAGTATACTGAACTACTCATTCCAAACTCTGAACTTAAAATATGACAATAAAATGACCAATGGGTTAATACGTTCCATATAAGGCAGCTACTGTCCATTCTTCAGTCATAAAGAAACCTATCCATTCAACACATTTTGGACTAAAGCTGGCAGACAAATGCAGTGGCGTAAGAAGCATAATAAATACATAAAAGTATTTTCAATTTATATGAGCACAGAATGCTTAAGTGAATCAAAATCTACTATTGTATTCTTTAAAGTTGTAGTTGGAGTTTCTGCTTTTTTTTTAAACACTAATACTACACTGCATATGACGCTGCAAGATGTAAATTTTTCCCCAGCTACAGAAGAGTTTTGTACACAGACAAGCGTCAGGATAAGAAGACTCACGAGGGAAAGTATTCCAGTTCAGTTACAACAATGCAAGAGATGACGCATGACACGAAAGATTTATATTTTGGTCAGTGGTGTGAGACTTCCTGTTTCCTGTGTGCTTCCTGGTTGATAGAACAAGACTTTTTCTTGTTGTGTGCTTCTACAGACAAGAAGCCATTTGGACTGAAAGAGAGGAAAAGGGCAGGAGCAGGGAATGTGGACAGGATGTTATATAATACCAAACGACAAATTATTAATGTGGAATGCCTGTTCCCTCTGTCAACAACAAAGCATAGAAAGAGATTTTTTTTTCAAGACTTGAAGTGGTCTAGAAACAAACTCATGAAGGTGGGTTTGACTTGGCATGAGTAAACCATACTGGTGTACAATGTTAATTTTATATATATATATATGTATGTATAGATAGATAGATAGATAGATAGATAGATAGATAGATAGATAGATAGATAGATAGATAGATAGATAGAT